>BLKR01015098.1:0-110744 GCA_011170035.1 Teleogryllus occipitalis | reverse complement strand
TGTGGATTTGAATAGACGAAATCTCGTTAAAAGCTCATCGTATTCGTTCAATAATTAGGGGCTGAAAACTTCTGTGTTTTCTCGAAGAAAAATCCACCCGGAACAAGAATTCATCATCGCTATCTGAAAACTCCATTGCTACAGATTGCTATACAGCTGCACACAGTACACGTGTTCTCACTGCTGCTTCTACTTTTGAGGTTATTTCACGTTATTCACTGAATATCTACGCAAAAATAGTGGAATAGTTTATCATCAGTTTATTCCGTAAATAAGCACTATTCTTCCTTCGTACAACCGGCTTTTCCTTTATCCAAGGAATAAAATTTATCTCGGCTTTATTCCGAGTTCGTACAACTGGGCCTGATAGCGCAATAGCTTCTATGTCGGATGAAACTCGAAATTCTGAATGGCTTGAGTTCCCAATGAGCGAAACCTCCAAATATGTAATATAAGAGTCCAAAATATATAATTTTTCTAAAATATTGTACAAGATCACACTTTTTAAATCGTTTCATTAAAAGTGAAAATAACTTAATAGGTCTTGTTAACTTGGTCCTAGCTTCAAACGTGTTTGACAATCCGTGATATGGAATGAAAATTACCTCCAAAAGTGTAAAATAACATGTACAAATGTCTCATTTGGCATTAGAAATATAACTTGAATGGCTTTGCGGACACGAACATTTGTGCGCGGTGGTAACGTGTGTTGCAGCACAACGTGTTGCGGGTTGTATGCGTGCAGGCAATTCTTACTTCACCATAATCTGCGAGTTTTAGAATTTCGTCTTAGGTATGTTTCAAGCAAACCTGAAGAATATATCCATATCTACAAGTTACCCACTTACAGGATTTTGAGAATATGGTTTCTTATAAATGAAAATCGTACAAAACCATATTTTCTTGGCGTATTATATTTAGAGAATTTATTTTTGAGTTTTTTTAATTGGTTATTTAAGGTCGCATCAACATCTAGGTCATTAGCGACCACTATTGGAGTTAACGGTATGGTAGCTATGAAGATGAAAAATGGTGATGACAAGGAGTGAAAGGATGAACACAAATACAACCATGTCCGAGGCGGGACTCGAACCCGCGACCTTTCGGTCCGAGATCACTAACACTGTTGCCTTAGCGATCTTGGCCATCAGGCCGACTTTTGAGTTTTTGTGTTTCGCTTCGACAGTGGAATGCGTTGTTTAAACAATCCGACAATATTATATGTTAACAAATTTGTATACTGTGTAACGATTCCATAAATTTTAATATAAAATCCTAGAATGTTAATACCGTAGATCACTCGGGTAACCTCTGGATATCGAGCAGTGCACACCTAATTAATTTCAAGTAACCTCTTACAGCCTTGTATCCATCCCATATTTAAAGTGCAGTAGAAATACATAAAATATATATGAAAACATGTGTTTTGGGGACTTAGAAGAATTGTTTTAAGTTACGAATAGTACTATACGTTAACGATATCTTCACCTCAGGATATCTAAATTTTCTAGTAATCCATGTCCTGGCCAGTTTGCAGCTAATTAGTTGTTTATGCCACTGCATGAATGAGAATCCTAGAAGATAGAATTGTACATACTTATCACGTCTTTTACCGCGATATTATCAATTTTAGGAGAATTTAGAACAGATATTTAATGGACCTTAGAGATCCTTCTTTCTCTAACCTGACTACCGGCTTCGGTAGCTCAGGGCATAAATTGACGTCACGGCAGTGCCTCTGCCGGGGAGGTTCTAGGGTTTGAGTTACGATAGTAATAGGATTTTCGACAGGAGTTCAGCTGCTGTCTGGAGGAAAGTTCGGTAGGTCGGCTGCTCTGATCGGTAGTTTTCCGTAGTTTCTCTGATCAACACCGGAAGAATGCCGGTACAACACCGGACGAATGCCTAACAAATAGGCCACGAACCGCGCCCGATCTTTTCTTCCTTTTCCTTGTCCTATCCTCACCCCTTACTTACACACACACACACACACACACACACACACACACACACACACACACACACACACACAACCACAACACCACAACACATGTGGGAGACCGGTTGGGAGCTTGTTCCGGTTAAGGCGGTGCCCCGCTGGTGGGAGATACCTAGTGGAGGAACCCCCCCGCAAGCGGACGTGAATGTCGGTTCCGGACCTCGTCAACTAGCGGGGTAAGATCCTCACCACTTCCTGCAAGAAAAAAGATGCACTACACTTACGGACTATTGACCTTAGGAGATGACGCGCCCGGAAACCCTAACCAATCAATCAATAATTCTGACTGTCAACTGCCATTCTTAGGACCGGACTAAAGGCAGTTCTCTTTTCCCGCACGAGCAGCATCATCTAGAACAAGTAAGGCAATACCGAGTGTACGCAGATGAAAACTCTGTGGTCCCCATATTTCTGTGCTTGTTGATGTCAAAAGGCCTCGCTAGCGCGCGCTCCCGGCAACTACCAAACGAGTTGCCGTTGTCACATCACAGTGGACAATTTTTGCTATGTAATTGGACAAAAATGGAAAACTAAATATTGCCCAGATTCTTAAAACCTGCAAAACTGTACTTCTAATTCATCCAACCAATAGAAAATATGCAAGAGAGCTTATCAATCTGTTCATGAAAAAATCGGATTGGATCGATTTGCGACAGATCAGAGAAGGGGCGAGGTGGTGCGTTCGCAGTCCTTTCTGGAAGTGGGAATAGAAAAGCTGAAAAAATGATTTGTGATGGAAATAATGCACGGAGGTATGAAGTTCTACAGGGTGTTTAGTTTTCAAATATAATTTTATAGTTTCATTTTTCATTTACTGATTATTGTCAAGCTACATTTTATAAAAAAATATAAATTTATTGTAATTCAAATAGACTGGCAAAAAACGCATTTAGGGATACGAAATTCTTTACCATACATTGTACAGGGCTTGAAAATATGTGTGGCAGGATATTTTGGAGTTGTATGTAGATTTTGCGTCCGTTTGCGTCTCTGTTTTTATTGTTTTTAGTTTCCGAGTGCGTTGAGCGAGAAGAGTTTTCAATTTATTATATCAACATGTTTGTGTTTCAACAGTGATGATGAATGCGACAAGACGAATATATAGCAGCCAAAAGCAGGTGAACATTTCACTGAAAGTTGAAAGGTCTTCAGTTATTCAGGGCCTACCTTTACAAAACGATTTGTTTGGAATTGGAATGGAATTTATATTAATATAGAGACGCAGTTAGCCTTCATAGACTACGTCAAAGCTTTCATAGAGTCCTAAGAAACAAATTATGGATAATCATGCATAAAACAGGCTATCCCATATATCTGAAACTGACAATACAAGTATATGAAAACAACAAATCAGTCGTTGACATTGGAGGAAAATGTCCGAAAGAAATTTTTAATAATCAAGACATAGGACAAGGTTGCAGCTTATCACCGACATTATTTAATATTTATCTCGATGATATGATACCCGAACGGCAAGCTAATGTTCCTGAAGGCATCATACTCTCATATAATATCTCAATTTACACCTTGATTTTTGCAGATGACCAGATAATTCTACAAGAGACAGATGATTTGCAGAAATCAGTACACTCCCTCCAAAAAATCAGATATGTATATTTTTTCTAGGGCTTTTATCCAGCCAACATCCGGTTACCCTTTACGTCCCGATGGGACGCACATTCGACCATACACTAGACCAACACACTTGCGGGTTCCTCTGATCTGGGGTCAGCAGAACGCGTGGCCCTCCGCGACAACACATACGGATACTCGTACAAAGTCAAGGGACAAGCAAACATACATAAGGCGGGACTCGAACCCGCGACCCGAAGCACTGAGTCGGTACTCGCTCTTAGCCACCTCGACCAGCCAGGTCGGCGGATATGAATATAATATGAAAATATCCGTTCCGAAAACTAAAACTATGGAATTTAATGGGAAACATTCTGTCAGAACTAAGATCGTCGTGAATAGACACGTTCTGAAACAAGTAAAAATATTAAATACTTAGGTCGCAATATTTCTGATGAATAGAATGAAGATATCTTCTATCTATCTATATATATAAAAGAAAGTCGTGTTAGTTACACTATTTATAACTCAAGAACGGCTGTACTGATTTGGCTGAAAATTGGTGAGCAGGAAGCTTAGAGCCAGGAGACGGACATAGGATACTGTTTATCCCGTTCGACAGCGTTCCTGTGTGAGAACGCACGTTTTTGCACGTACGCAGTGCAACAAGGATAGTACAGTTTCTCACAGTGAGTGCGACGCGAGGAAAAGGTGGGATAGGCTGTTAAGGCCGAGAACAGAGTTCGCCGGGTCAGCTAGTAGAAAATAAAATACATAAATTTCAAAGAATTTGTAGATGAATTAAAAACACCTAAAAATAAAATAAGAAAAACTCAAATAAAATTCTACAAGACAATGACAGTACCAGCACTTCTCTATGGCTCAGAATCATGGGTTACTCGTAAGAAAGATATATGAAGAGCACAGGCAGCTGAGATGAGCTTTCTGAAATCTGTGAAAGGCTGCACTAGACTAGATAAGACTAAGAAATACTGAAATACGAAGTGAACTCAATATCTTCTCGCTAACCACTTGTATAGAAGAAAACAAAACGAATTGGAAAGTATACATATAAAGAATGACCGATGGAAGATTCTCAAGAGAAGTAATGAAATATAGGGCCCGAGGAAGAAGAGATCCAGGTCGCTCAAAAAGAAGATGAACTGAGAGGCCGGAACAGGCATCGCCCGAATCCCTAAAGGCAGAAGAAGGAGAAGATGGGGAGGAAAAAGAGGAGGAGGATGGAATTTATCAATATGCCGCCAGATGTTCAAGTAAGAATAGGAAATAGTTGGACGGATTTTTAAGTAGATTAAATTATGATGGAAAGGAGAGAAAATATTAGATTACCACGTTTGCTTTCAAGATCCTAAGCTTCTGGGTCAATGATCCCCATCTCGATCAGGTTTTTCGTTCAGTTTCCCTGATCTGTTGAGAAAATGCTGAGATGGCCCATTGTTTTGCGTTTGAACATAAAATGTAACTTCATTATCTGTACACGCCTTCTAGAATTCAGTGGGAAATATATTTATTCAAATTATCGTTCATGTTGTCGCGGCAGGAAGTATTATTCCTTTACGAAGGACATGGTGAGGAATAAGAGACCAAATTTATAGCCCATTCACACTTGAAAATATATTTTATTACATCGGAGCGAATATTTTCTTAACAATCCTTGCAAAAAACTTTCATTTATTTCTGCATTAAAAATTCAAGTAGAATATGGGATAAGAAAATTATGAAAATGTTCAAAAACTCACTTCTCTCCGTAGCACGTCACACACATTTTTTTAACTGTTTAGGACGTAAAATAAATAAAATAAAGTTCTTGAAAGTCTTTTACAAATTATATTATTCATCCTAATTTTTAAAAACTATATACTACTGTCGTTAATTCGTAACAGGTCCCGACTCGCTAGTTTTGACCCAATATGCACGATCTACTGGACAAATTACTTATAAAAGGATGAAAACAACCGTGTATTTGTTACTTATGTATTTTAAACGTCAACTAATGGCCAATATTAGGCACTTTAATTTTTGTCCAGCTATGGAACCACAATTGACCACTGTGCGTCGGACGCGGCTCAACGCGCGGCTTCCTTCAAATGTTTCACAACTAAAAATAAGCGGCCGTGTATACATTTTGAGAACTTTCTCTCAGCCACTGTAATTCAGGCCGGCTCTTTCAAATATTCTTAGCGCTTCGCAAACATTCGTTGCGTTTTATGAGCGAGGCATTGTAACTCGCTCCAGAGACGGAAATTAATAAATGGGAGAACAATGGTGAAAATTAGTACGTTGCAGAGATTGTTTTTGTAAGAGAACGACTTGCCATTTTAGGAAGAGAACGAGTAATTAAAAGAGCAATGTTGATTTAGAGGTATATTGAATGGAGGCTAATAAGTAAAATATTGGTACAAAGACCGTGCTGGAAACAAATTAATTGGATTGATAAAATAAGCTGAAAAAATATTGAGTTTTAATCATAAAAATGGAGAAAAATGTCCTCTAAATATCTGGTATATAAACAAAACTTATGTGAATTTTTGACTATTACTTACGTGTAATTACCTACATCTTTCGAATTTAAGGAAAATTTGATTACTTATTACCTTCATTACATTATTACTTTATTTGGGCACCTTCATGTTAAATTTCCTTTGAATTTGTTGAAAATCATTTTTGGGTTAGAGAGGCATGTTTTTTTAAGATGAACATTTAGTAAAACTCTAAATGTAATGAAGTTTATTAATTTAAAGTAATTTGTACTTAATCATGTAGATTTTATCACCAATAGTAAATATTGTAATTTGTATGAATTTAAATAATACATACTTACCTTGAAAACATCAATATTTGTTAAACTATATTAGGCAGAGGTAGCTAAACGCATAGGACTAATGACAGCGTGTGTAATTAACAGCACTCTTATATTGATCGATGTGATGTAAATATAGAACAATCATTCTCTAACTTACGAATGTATTCTCTTCTAGGTAAGCAACCCGTAAAATGTGGTCGAAACCAGCTCGTTATGGAAAGATCTATGTAAGTACAAAAACAGTATTCAAATTGATGGAAGAATATTGAGTATTGTTTTCATACAATATCGCCTTGAGATTAATGTAAGCTAACAATAATGTGTCGTATGTCCACAAGCTTATTTGTAGAGATTATGTTCTGTAGTAGTTGGTTCGATTTCTCCTAGTACTATATTTTAATATTTGCATTCTTACATCAACATCATTTCGCCACTATAAACATACCAAGATGATTTGAAAGTTGACGACCATTTTTTAGCCATGTGATGTATACCTGTAATAATACCTCTAATATTCAGTCACATATAGGGAGAGCAACACTTGTGACCAATACAATCATCTATAATAATTTCATGCATCGTCGCTATTGTATCGTACTTTGAGTAAATAGTGAAAATAGAAACTTTTTATATATTATTATTATTATTAATTATCGTTTAACAATACGTTGGCAACAAAGACTTTTCGGATATAACTGATCCCTAAGCAATACAAAATTAACTAGAAGTGCTACAGAATGGCACATAGTTTATCGTACCGAATTTTTCTAATTTCCTTGGTGTGGCCGCGCTTTAAGGTCTTGGAACATTCTCTGACCAACTGCCATCGATCGTCGCCCCAATAATATTTTTTTTGATCGATGTAATGTAAATATAGAACTTTTTGCTTTCCTAGAAGTGCAATCAAATTATTACTTTAAGAATATTAAACAAGAGTAGAAACTCGTTCTAAATAGAAGTTTTCATTGAGAAATTCGTAGCTCTTTTTGAGAAAATGCGTAATTTGAAGCTCTTTTTCTCGGAAATCTATTGAGTTTTCGAAAAAGTTAATTTAAAGTCATTTGAAGCACTTCTACTCACAAATGTAATAATGCATACAAATTGCTGGAAATGCAAATTAACGGCGAGAGAGGTATTTAAAAAATAAATTTGTGTAATTTTGGAAAAAACAAAAGAATACCCCACAATGAACTTTACGTCATATAAAAGAGTGCAATTAGCGCTATCCATTAGAAAAACGGAAGAAAAAATTTGGAGCCATTTTTGAGAAAATAGAGTTTATGTGGTTCTGAAAATGCGGAATTTTGACCTCATTTGTATAGAAAACTGTTGTGTTTTCCAAAAACTTTATTTGACATTATTTAAAGCAAATGTACTCATAAATATAATGACGTAAATAAACCGTCTCTAATGTAAATATTACCGACGTGAGAGACAGGTAAAAAATTACATTTGGCGCAATTACGATGGCATTTATGTCATCGGATAGGGAGCGTTTTGTACTAACTCTTTCAAAAATTTAAAGAAAAAAATTGGAGCCGTTTCTGAGAAAATCTTTTTGTATCTTTTTAAATTGAAAAAATTTCAGGCTCTATTGCACAAAAACTACCAAGATTTTCGAAAAAATGTACATGATATTTATTATAAAACTATTTATGGACAACATGTTTCGTTTGAAGGAAAAATCTCTATATTCAATTTTATAGTTGCAGGAAGACGCCGAAAAAATTCAAACTTTTGTAATTCTCGAAACTTCAGAGTTAAGCGTGAAAATCGGGCCTATGACACCTTTATAAGCGCATTTTACTTTATTCTTACAAGAAATTTAATGAAAAAAGTTTGAGCCGTTTTTGAGAAAATTTTGAAATCGTTCGGGGGGCTTCAAGTAAAGTACCCTCAAATATTAAAGAATGATTTTCAAAATCTTAAAGCTTCAAAGAGCCATATCGACAGAGCTTTCTTCTATTTGGAAAAGATTGTACACGTGGTTTTGGCACTGGCAGTGTTCACAGACGGACGGACGTTTTGAAAAAAACAAAACAAAACAAAACAAAACAAAAAAAATCACGTTTTCGATATCAGGGGACCCCAAAACGTGTATTTCCGTTATAATCTCGAAATAGATTTTCCGCCGCATTACATAACTTTCTCTATACTAAGTATATTACTCCGTATATACGTATGTATACGAGAAAGTAAAAACCGACCGGGTCACTTTAAAATGTGATGCTACTGAAACGACATGTGGCGGTACAGTTGATAGTTTTCGTGGCGTGCATTTCCGTTTTTGCAGCTTGTGTGAATTCGAGGTCAGAATGTTGTAGAAACTGGACAAAATACAGCAACACTTCCCCAAATTTATTTCTTTTACCGGCTCTGTTATTATTGTGTGGTGGCTCGGGCAAAAAAATACTATAGTATTGTAAGAATTCTTGCATGGCCATCTCTTTACAAATGTTTCGATTGCTTTACAACCCTTTTAAGTACATTTATGGTATGGGCTTTTTGTAGTCAAACAATTTCGACAAATTATTGGAGATCAGATATAAAGAAATAATAGACATTATATACAAATAGATATAAAATCACATATGAAACGCAACAAATTTTTGACTCTTCATAATATTCGAAAGACTTCTCAATGGATCTCATTTCGGATATACACGCTGTTAGATCCCCAGAATGCAGTGTGCCTATACGACTATAATAAATATCTGAGGGTCTGAATATAATTTTTCCATTGGACTTGGCAACGTTTGCTATTAACCCAAAACATTTTCTGTGGGTCTGTTTAGGGTCTGCCTAATATTGCTCTGCTGTTCCCTAGATAACCGCAGTATCTAGCTGAAGAACTAATAGTAAAGGAAATTTTGCACTAAAAACTTAAATTTAATATTCAAAAAATAAATTATGTTCTATTATTCATCATAAATAATTAAGGGAGTTCAATTTCGTCCCGTTATTTTTGACGAGTTAAGTGGCAGTCACAGTAGGGTCGATTTGGGCCGAAATTTCCGTCGGCCGACTTCGGACGGACAAAATTAAACGAAGCAGATCTTCGTCCGACAGTCGATGTTTTTCGACGCCGCCGTTGGAAGAGGTCATTCGATTTACCATCATGTGTTTGAACAAATCCTGCCTGTCGGAGAAAAACATCCGACGACGGGATACGTTGACCGATCGAAATTTCGGCCAAAATCGGTTCCAAAGCAATCGCCGATCTTATTCTGAGTCACTGCTACAATGTAGGCACAGGTTGATAAATGAGTAATGATAAATGGTGATTTTTTATTGTGATCTGCTGTTGTACTAACATTGGTAAAATTTGAATTTACTACTATTGTAAAGACTTATGACGTCCGCATGGTGATATGTGCGTGCAGTCAAGGTGTAAAAAGAGGGACAACGTACGATAAAACGCACATAAAAACCTTACCGGGCCGTACCATGCCGTCCGATCCGACTGCCTCCTTCCGCCTCCCCCAGTATCTTCCGTCCAATCCCACCGTACACCTAGCCTATCACATGTGGTCTGTTACACTATAAACGTGGTGGTTTCCACAAGTTTCTATTTTTGATAGGAAAATAATTACGTAACTTTTCAACTTAATCATCCTTTACTCCAACCCACTTTTCACATCTGTACAATGACCTTTGAAAATTTACTCCAAATTTTTATTTGCAAAATAGTCTAAAACGCTTCTTTCACTTCATATACATCAGAAACTTTTCTTCCTCGAACATTTTTCTTCAGTTTTGATTCATAATAGACGTCACAGAGTGCCTGTATTGTGAATGGCCCAACTACTTAAAGCAATTGTCCTTCCAAACATTCTTTGCAATCTGAGTAATAAGCACAGGTGCATTGTCGTGAAGTAGCTAAACACCATGAGATTTAAAGCCCTGCACCCAAATCAAGTATCTCTCTCCTTCGACTGAAAACTTACAATTCAACAATTAAAGATGATACTATAAACTGCTAAGGTTTTCTCATTGATGAGCGATATCTTGCTAAAGCTGGAAACTTATGGAACCACCTAGGTAAACCGAGTACCCACCATCCTGAGGCTGGTCAGCCCTGGGGAAGACCACGATAAGCCGGTCGGAAAGTTGGCATCACAGCCTTCAAAACGGCGTCAGCATCAGTCTTTAACTCGGCGTCAGTCGGACAACCAAAACCTTTTCGACATGCGACGCTGCGAAAGTTTTCGACATAGAAGCCTGTTCTGAATTATATTTGTGTAGAGATTCTTATTTTGTGTAAATTAAAACTACATAATCCTCTGAGAACTGAAATTAGAATTAAAAGAAATCCCGTAAACTTTGAAGAAAACTGCCTTTCAAAATGTATACGCTTAATATTCAGATATATCTTTGCGTAAACTGAAGTTGTAGGAAAAAGAATCGTTTGTAAAATCAAACATTGAAACCAAATGTAACCCGGTAATGATTTGCACGTTTTTGAAAATAACTATGAGCATGTGGTTTCTATCATCCGTAGCAAATAAACATAACATCAAAGGTTTCGATGTTAATATATAACCCGGAAACCGGGTTTATTTGAACAACGTGTGTGTGTTTCTCTTTCGATAAACTAAAAAAAGAATAAATTTAGTATTTTGTTACATTCAAATTTAAATAAGAATTTTGTGATTAAGTATTCCGATCATTGTATCGAATGTCTTTTTATCCTGTGACACATCATTTGAGAGGAATAAACCTAGTGTTCTGGAAGAAAAGGTATATTTATTGCACGGAGCTAAAGACATCTATTCGTGGTACCATTATTTTTTTGATTGCTTGATTAGTGATCCGCGCTCGTCAACAGCTGTCATTGGTCCCGTAAGTATTGTGCGTGTTTTCACCTCGGAAGGTAGCATTGATCATCCCCCGCTGGATGGGGATCTGGCACCGACATACTGTCGGCTAGCGGGAGTTTCCCCTACCAGAAATTTCCAACCATTGGGGTACCGCTCCAGTCGGGACAAGCTATAAGCTCCCAACAGGTCTCTCAAAACTTGTGGCAGTGTAGTGCATGTAAGTGTAAGTGTGTAATAAGTAAGGGGGGCGAGAATGGGACCGGGAAGAGAAAGGAAAGATTGCGCGCAGTCTGTGGCCCGTTTGGTATGGAACTGCACCGGTATTCGCTTGGTATTGATCGTAGAAAACACGGAAAACTACCGATCAGAGCAACCGGTCCCTAGATTTATCCTCCAGACAACGACTGAACTCGAGTCGTAGCTGGAACTCGACTCGAAATAAGTCAGGAGCGCCGGACTGCCCAGGTGGGAAAGTGGCTGATGCGGACGCTATTCGACCTGCTCGATTTAACCTAACGACGAAGTAAATGATTTAGAATTGCTCAGGTTTATCCCAGATGGCTCATAAATCAGGAGTGCCCATCAGAATAGAAGATACCTGTAGAGTGTGAAAGAACAAGAAAGTGGTCGGAAAAGAGGAAGCCGGGAAAAGAAGGAGATATGAGTAGAATGTACGATGCGGTATTGACGTAACTTCTTACTTGTGACACTGCGAGACGGATGCTGGTCGCTGTGAAGCTTGGAGGGGAGGGAAAGGTGGGAGAAAGGAAGGGAGAAGGAAAAGAGGGTGAGTGGAGAAACAGGGTGAACGCGCCGGTGAAAAAGAAACAGAACGAAAAGTGGAGATCTGTTGGAGCAGAATGGAAACGAATGGGTGGTAGGTAGGGCAGAGGAGCGTTGAAGAAGGAAAGGTATGGGGGGGGGGCGGCGAAGAGAGGCAGACTGGGAGGTTAAAACAAGGGAGAAGGGTGGAAGGCACGCAGGCGATTTGCAACAGGGAGAGCGGCGGCTTGCACAGCATCCGCCGGATGCCCGACCCGGGTGGTCTGTCCGTTGGTCTGGTAGGCAGATGGGACGCCTCAAACGCCAAGAGGGCTAGCACCCATCGAGCTCATGGTTGCATGCTGTCTTTGTGCCAAATGGGAGAACCATAATTAGAACAGACTTCTGAAGGTTTGTATGATTAATTCTTTTAACATAAATTTATTTGGCGATTCTTTTTATGTTTCGACATAATAAATATTTTAGGGCATTTTAGACAGACGGATTCTGAATAAAATACCCATAATGTCATCAGGAAGTAGACAGCTTGTCTTTGTTAATGTGTTAAATTCATTAAATGTTATATCACTTTAAAATGTATTTACATTCTTAAGAGATAGATTTGGAGATGTTCGTTTAAATCTTGCTGAAAGAGGTGATTTTCAAATAAGTGCACTTTTTTCTTTATTTATTTTATTTCATGATGTTTTTAACGTATTTAAAATAACAAAATATTAATGTATTTTAAACTTACTGCATATAATCATAATTTAATGTATGCTTTGCGTCATCGTTGGCATTAAACATTTTCTTTTGTGCCACTTGAATGTTTATCTATATAAATAAAAATGAATCGCCGAAATATAAGTAAGCGCATAACTTCCAAACGACTGCACCTTATTGGATAATCACTTTTTGTGTGTGTTCGTTAATTGTCAGGACAAGGTTTCTATAAAAGAAAATTTTTAAAAATCAAACAAATTTTTTAAAAATCTCATAATATGAAAAGTGAGTGAGTCAATGAGACAGAAGACTGTGAGGGATCTTCAATATAATAACAAAACATTGACAGCTTGACGTTCAGTTATTTAGCTAGTAGTTGATAACTTCAAAAATATTGTCAGAATGGATATTGAGTGAATTGAATTACCGTTCCTTTCGCCACAGCGAAACGGTATTTCGTGTGTTTTGATGTGTGATTATGGGTTTATCGTTGTATTAGGGAGAAGGGCGCCGTGAGAGGCATCCCTTCTTGGAATGAAATTAAAACTGCACTTAAGAATTATGATAATTCATTTGTTTATTGTGCTTTCTTTAGTGCTCACTAATTAATCGAATTTTATGAATGAATTGATATTGCATTGATCTTAATTTTACCAGTACAAATTATACACCAATTGAAATGAAGTATAGTGTACAGTAGGGTCCTCTGATTTTAGTTGTTTATGGATTTTAATAGGATCCCAGTTCATTCTCACTTGATTGAGCGATAATTCCGTATTTAATATTGTAAAATGCAATCCGATAGCTAAGACATACGGTATTCATGCTTCGAGAACTGACATTATCTCTCTACGGATCCATTAGCAGCGAGACCTGCAGCAAAGGTTGAAGAGCACCACTCCAAACTCTTGGGTGGGACGTGTGGGAGGAGGCAACGGGAAGGGGAAGGGGAAGGGGAAGGGAGGCTGACGCTGCAGCGGAGGCGGCGCTGTGTGAAGTGGGCGCGGAGTGGAGCGAAAGGGCGCGGCGGGGAGGGCTGACGTCTATGGAAGGCGCTACACCACTACAGTGCTTGCTTTCATGAAAGGGCAGAACGCTGCACATTCAGTGGATTCAGCAATGCATTCAGAGCTCGCATGTCGCGACGTGAATTGATTGATGAGGAATGTTGTAAGTGGTTTCATCCTCCGGTGGCTGAGTGTGAGCAAGCGAGGTGCATTACACCTATATGACTCCCTTGAACAAATTGTGTCTATTCGTGTCTATTCGACTATCGCGTGACTGAACGGGAGCGTGATTGTAGTTCGGCATGACGAGATGAATCGGCGCGATGATGCTACAGCGCGGTAACGCTACGATTCAACGCGGTGACACTAGGGTATGGCGCAGTAACACAACGATTCGACGCGTTGACGTTACGGTACGGCGCACTGGCATTGCGATTCGGTGCGGTGACGGTACAATAAGGTGCTATGACGATACGATAAGGTAATAGACTATGATACTGTGCGGTGACTATGATACGGCGCGGTGACTATGATACGGCGTGGAATACGATACGGCGCGGTGACTATGATACGGCGCGGTGACTACGATACTGCGCGGTGACTACGATACGGCGCGGTGACTACGATACGGCGCGGTGACTATGATACGGCGCGGTGACTACGATACGGCGCGGTGACTACGATACGGCGCGGTGACTACGATACGGCGCGGTGACTACGATACGGCGCGGTGACTACGATACGGCGCGGTGACTACGATACGGAGCGGTGACTACGATACGGCGCGGTGACTACGATACGGCGCAGCGACGATGATACGGCGCAGCGACGATGATACGGCGCAGCGACAATGATACGGTGTAGTGTAATGAAATGCGCGACGAAAAAAATACACCGTGATAACTATGATACGGCGCGGTGACTATGACACGGTGTTGTGACGGTGCATCGTTGCCTGGTTTTTGGTGGTGGGCGGGTCGGGGCGGGGCGAGGTGGAGCGGCGCAGGTGGGCGGGGCGCTGGAGGGCCTGTCGCCGGGAAGCACCGGCCGCGCTCCGCGTGCAGCGCCGCAATGCAATAACTCGCCCTCGCCGCCGCCGCCGCTGTTGCGTGCGGGCGATGGGGCTGTGTAGTGGGCGGGGCGGGGCGGCTGGTGGAGTGGCGCGGGTGGAGTAAGCCGTGTGGATCGATGGACGGGTGCTGGTCTGGTATCCGAGACGAACTGAGCCATTGGCGGTAGTGATGGCAGTATTACTTGCGCCAATTCGCAGCTTCATAAAGAAAACGTATTCAGTAGTTTCAAGGGGTGAGAAAATGCATAACTCATGACTAATTGCTAATTAGGTTATAATTAACAATTAATTTTATTATTTCATGAATATTGTTACCACAGTTATTGAAAACAATCGTTTCTGGAGCAAATCGGCAGGATCTGGAGCAATTTGTACGGTAATTTGTTGTACCGTCACCCCTTTCACCGATCATCAACCCTTTTTTGATTACACTCTTTTGTCTTATATTTGTCTCTTTCTTTTATCTTTACCCTGTTGTCGTTCCAAGACTTCCCTTACTAAACATTATTTTGATGTGTTAGTATACAGGAAGAGAGAAACTTGAGGTGACCGTTTCTTGGCGACATCTACTAGGTGAAATACTAAGAATGTTTTAAGGAAATTTGTAATTTAATTTTTTGGATCGATAGTAGGGGTATTTGTTTTTGACTATCTTTTTTGTATGTAGAAATTAAGGTTAAACAATTATAAAAATGATTACCAAAGGAATATTATTTGTAAATGATGCTTTGAATAACTTTTGGTGACAGTGGAAAGTGGATATTTTCCCCCTGGGCATTTATAAAACACATTTTTATTGTACCTATGAATTTTAAGTTTCAACAACCTATTGACTAGCACATTGTTTCATCTAAACAATGTTTCAGAGTGCAATTACTCCGGTACTTAATAACAATGTAAGAAAGTGACTGGCATTCAGTTTTGAAGACGGCTTATACCCTAATTTGGTGTCACTTATTTATTTCAATAACATTCGAAAAGGAAATTATTCCTAATTATTTAAAAAAACTCTCAGTAAATCTTACATGGATGCACTTATTCCGTAATTTTTAAGAGCAAAGGATTAGGGAGACAATAATCATTTCATATTTTTTAGTCTGAACGAAACAGAAATGTTGAATGTATAAATATTGATATAAGTACACAATGTCTATGTTGATGTTCTCATGTTATTATGGGAGCTAGATACAGGTGGTTGGAAATCATGAAACAAAGAATGTTAATATTGATAGTAATGATCAGGGTTTACAAATGGAGTGAAGTCAGAGGTAGTAACCACAAATACCATTTACCAGTAGTAACCAAATACCATAGAGGTAGTAAGCCACAAATACATTTTCTTCCTTCACACACATGACCCGACACCCACTCCATGTTTATGATATTCAATCCGCCAGGCCATAAATAAAAGGTCCTCTCGACGTTTATTTCTCAACAAATATGGCTGATTTACATACTTATCTAATCTTACCC
Organism: Teleogryllus occipitalis; assembly: GCA_011170035.1. Taxonomy (NCBI): domain Eukaryota; kingdom Metazoa; phylum Arthropoda; class Insecta; order Orthoptera; family Gryllidae; genus Teleogryllus; species Teleogryllus occipitalis. The sequence goes on along the minus strand of BLKR01015098.1, from coordinate 94,492 downwards.
TTCAATCAAACTCAACTCACAAACAACTTTAGTCCCCTAATCAATTAAATCGACCGTAGAGACTCAATCATGCTAACCACTAGGTACTGCTGTGCATTTAAGGGCGATTACTTTAAGCCAGATTATATACGGTGGATAAAATGTCTACCGAGAGAGACCATTTGATGTGCATAATCGATGAACCCTGCTGGGACCACAGTTGCACGTACTGATTGCTGCAATTTGATTATGCACCACCATTAAGCGGGGACGCACGGCTCTTTGGGGGCAATTGAGGGTACCAGAGGGAGAAGTTCCTCTCAAGCGAAGAAGTGGGGGTTAGACCCGTTTTCCTAAGGGGGCGGTATCGACCCCCTGGGGATCGATGAAATTTTAAAGGGGCTCAGTGACGATCAAGGGGTCGATTGGGCGTCGACAGCCGAATATGTACTAAAAATTATCTACGTAATCAATTCCTATTGATTCTATTCATTACAAAAAATATAACTGGAATTATTGACGGAATTCTTATATAGAGGTTCAGAACATTTAATAATACTTATTTATATGTCAAAATATTGAAAAATTTAATAGTACAAAAAAATAATAAAACGTAAATCTAAGAAACAATTGTTTTTAAAACTTTAGTTTATATTCTCTATGCAATTGCTACCTAGTTTATGTGCAATTATTTGTTGATTGATTTTTTCGTGTTTGCGGGCGCGTCAACTGCATTAGTCATTAGTCCCGTTAGTGTAGTGCATGTTTTTTCTCGGGAGATGGATGTAATCTTCCCCCGCTAGATGGCGAGATCCGGCGCCGACCTACCATCGGCTAGTAGGGTTTCCCCCTAACCAAGACTCTCCCACCAGCGTGGCACCGCGCCAGTCGGGACAAGCTCTAAACTCCCGACCGGTCTCCCGGAATATGTGGTAGTGTAGTGTGTGTATGTAAGTGTGTGTGTGAAAGGAGAGAGGTTAGGACAGGACAGGACAAGGAAGAGGAAGGAAAGATCGCGCACGGTCCGTGGCCCGTTTGGTAGTGTACTGCTCCGGCATTCGCCTGGTATTGATCGGAGGAAACCACGGGAAACTACCAATCAGAGCAGCCGGCCTCTAGAATTCTCCTCCAGACAGCGACGGAATTCGATCTAGCTGAAAAGCTAGTGTGGAATCCTACCGCCGTCAGGACTCGAACCTAGGAGTTCCCGGTGAGAGGCGCTGCAGTGACATCAGTTGATGCACTGAGCTACCACTCCCGATGCAATTATTTGTGTTGTGATCATTTTGCTTGCTGCTGAGTATAAAAAAACGTAAAGGGGTTCGATGAAGCAAATCTTTCTTTTAAAAGGGTTTGATGCAAGGAAAAATTTGGGAATTAAATTATTTTCTTTTCTGTCTGGAGATTTAACAACTTTGTTAGACTGTATTCGGTCTTTACTTTGTAGACAGAAAATAGTGCGAAAAAGTCTGGGAATCCCTGGGTTAGACGGAGAGAGGGGTAGCTGGAAGGAGGTGTTGCGGGGTGGGTGGGAACTCTCCCCGTGGCCCTGCCGCCAGCGAAGCGGCTTCTTCTCCCGCTTCTTCCTCCGCCTCGTTCCCTGCTGCACTCACGCTCCAGCGGCTGCCCTCCCTTGGGACACGAGAAAACCCGCTTTTTGATGACAGCCGGTTATAAATGGTTGCTCGGCCACGAAAACCCCGAGGGAATTTCATTCTCGGTTTTGTACCGTTCCTTAATCTTGGAAGTGAGCGACTGTTCCGTTGTTAAAGTAAATATAAGGGACAGAATGTCTCTGTGCGGATGTAGTTTGGGATGGCTTAGTGCATCCCGTTCTGCCTACACTCAATATGTGCCATAGAATTACTCGAAGTTAGCTTGGATATTTGAACTGTTAAACACTTGGTTCCGACGTCACTATTTTAATCTGTCACTAAAGAAGTATTCCATACTTATGAAATTTAAGGAGAGCCGATAAAGACAGCAAAATTTGTTGCAGTGCCGCAACATAATTCACAGCTCTGTACTATTTGAGGTAATGTACTCTTATTTTTACTTTCAGTATCTGGATGCACAGTTTTTCTTGTATTGCAAAATATTTAACTCTTTGAATTTATACGCAGTTCTAATCTTTATGAATTGTTAAAGCAGATTATAATGTAGTAGAAAAGGTTTTAAATTCAGACAATAAAATTGAACTTAAATCACCTACTTATGCCCTCATGATATAAACAACACCTTGACAGTTAATTACATGGTAAATGGTAACAAACCTGTTTTAATTTAATGGATTTTATAACATGATGGTCGCAGAGAGATATCAAGTTTGGGACATTGTTGAACACGTAGTTCACTCCAAGAAATTATAGGATTTTGAACATTTCGCGCATTCACGTAAAAATGAATTTGTAAAAAGAAACCAACAATTTGTTTGAATTGAACGAATTGTTTCAAGATTCAGATTGGGTCATTGAGAGCTGTAATGCATCCCTCAATCACTGAAATGAGTGCCATGGTTCTCAAGCTATCAAATATTTGGCCCAATTTAATGGTAGTCAGGCCTCTAGGCTTATGGGCAGCGTACTAGCTTCCCGTGCTGTGGTCCCGGGTTCGATTGCCGGTCGAGGCAAAAATTGAGTTGTAGCTTTCCTTTAAAATCGTCTCAGGTTCTGTAGCTGTGAGACGAATAAAAGCTCAAGCAGGCGGATCTTGCCAGTTACGGTGAAGAGAATACGTCATATACACAACATATCGCTTTTAGCTCCACGCATGGGAATTTAGCTAGGCCCCATGTCTTGACTTGGGGTCACCGGTAATTGGCCGGCGAAGTCGAACACCAAAAAACACCAAATACCCAATAACACCAAATACCTACATAATGGTAATAGAGCCGAATCGGTCTCAGGTTTGCCCCGTTCAATCCAGCCCAATCCACATGGGATTTTCCAAATTCAGCCCTGCTCAGGCTGACTCTCTAATTGTCGCTGGAACATTCTCGGCATTTTATTTGCAATACTTTTGGGATGTCCGTCTAGCATAATAATGAAATTACTTTGCTTCAACATTTTAATTCTCCGGTTTTCTTAAGTGTTCTTGGTAATTCGTTCCTAAAATAGCGATGAAATTGCACTGAAACTGTGAAGTTACGCTCATTCTGTTTCTTTGCTGTGCAACTCGGTGCTTGGGGACCGTAAAGACACTTCTTGCCAACATTTATATGTATTTAGTTTACAAATCGCATATGAACATTTTATTTTTTACCAACTCTATGAATTTTTCATCCATTGTCTCGTAAATAACATGAATGTTTATGTAAACGCACGGCTGCACATATAAGAGAAACATGTAAATTCACTCTATTTATATTCCTGCATTGTAATGGTGCAAACCCGTTTTGAATACAAATGACTGAATTTGACTTCGGAGAGAATGCCTCAAGGAAGTATAAAAATTAATATGTAATGTCTATTTAAAGACATCACGTTTACAACTGAGAATACTCTTTTTAAAGAAATTACCTGGAAAGATCTCGCGATGATTGTAACATTTTTAATAAAATGTGTAAGAATATTTTATATTGTTTAAAATTATTCTCAATGATTTACAGATTAATTTAAAAGGATATATAAGAAATATTGTATTTAGAACCATTTTTGATGAATAACAATGAACGATATGACAACCATTAAAGAGTAGGGAAAAGATGAAGTGCTAATAAAAAAATTAAAGGTAAAAATAGCCTAAAATATAAATATTGTTTAAAGAGTATATTGCATTCATCTGTGACAACATACTTAATATCCATACCGGGAGAGATGACTCAGGGTATCCACTGATGTCACTGATGTGCCTCTGACAGAATGGTCCTAAGTTTAAGTCCCCACAGCGGCAGGATTTTCGACCCTACTAGACAGCTAGGTCGAATTCAGTCGCTGTCTGGATGAGAATTCTAGCGGCCAGCTGCTCTGGTCAGCAGTTTACGCGGTTTCTCCTATCAACACCAGGTGAATGCCGGAGAGGTACCAAAACAACGGACCATGGCTTGGGCGGTGCCCCGCTGGTGGAAGATACCTACTTGGGCAAACTCCCGCTAGCAGACTGATTGGTCGGCGCCAGATCTTACCATCCAGCGGGGAATGATCACAGCAAACTCTCGCGATAAAACATCCATTACAATTACAGGACTAATGATCTGACGCGTCCAGAATCAGTAATCAATAATCCATTTAATACCCGTCATGTATTATAAAGCGTTTCATGGTAAAAGTAGGTCACTAACACTTAAATATACCAATGAAAAACGTTTTCCAAAAATCAATTTCGATCGCTGCATTCAATGATGACAAACGCAGATCTTGGATAATGTGCTGATTTAGATTATCCCTCCCCAGAACTCAAACACAAACGCTGCGTATGCTAAGAAATGAAAAACAAAAGAAGACAAGAGTCGGGTAAAACACCTCCGCAATACATCCCAGTCGAGGGTGAAATCAACGAAAGAAACAAAAGCGCTTCCTGAGGCAGCGTCGACTCATTCTTTGCAGCCACTCCCTCAGGAGAAAAAAAAATTATCAGCAGTAGGGGATCGTGGCATACAGTGGAACGTACGAGTTAGCTAGTTGAGCAAACGCAATTAACAGGTTAAGAGAGTGGCAATTTTTCTTTCGCTAGGATATATCCAATAACGGTTGAAACAGTTATTAACTTGATTAGATCGATATAGGGATAACGCACGCTGTTATAATTTGTAAACGTAAGAAAATAGTCGAGACGCTCTTTAGACAGTTATTCGTCATATTGACTGTTTGGTTTAATATTTTTCAAAGCTTTCCTCTAAGAAATATCCATATAAAAAGCGACTTTTTCTTTGAATAGGTGTACTCATTCGTCAACTTGTCACAACTCATAAGTTTCTACTGTTCATCGGACGGTTAACTGTTAAAAATCTTGAACGCGACAATCTATTTTCTTAAAATTTCATTGACCCCCCTTGTGATGCTCTTTCTTTAACAATTGCCAATCGTCCTTGAGGTTCTTTCCGACCCTTCCCCAGAACCTGCTTTTGCCTTGATCTTTGCCCTTCTTACAGCTCTCCATCCCTTCCTCCCCGTTAACATCTCGTCTTTTTTCCACCCATTCACCCACTTCTTCATTTCCTTCACCCCCGCAGCTCTCCCTGGGGATCCTTGCTCGCCAAAAAGACCTCTCGCGTCTCTGAGCTGCACACAGCGATAAACGAGGTTCGTAGCTAGACAACAGAAATAAATCAAATTCGTCCACAATTTTTAGTTAATCACTCCCATATTCGCTTTCTTTCCTGAGACCTTTTCCAAACAAAGCAAGTTGTTCTCCACAATCTCTGAGTTTCATAGGCCAATCACTAAACAGTAGTACACTTTTTTTATCCAGGGCTTTTATCCAGCCGACAGCCGGTTACCCTTTACGCCCCGATGGGACGCATATTCGACCATACACTAGACACCAACACACTTGCGGGCTCCTCTGATCTAGGGTCAGCAGAACGCGAGGCCCTCCGCGACAACAACACATACATACAAAGTCAAGGGACAAACAGCCATGCCCAAGGCGGGACTCGAACTCGCGACCCTTCGGACCGGAGCGCTGAGTCGGTACTCGCTCTTAGCCACCTCGGCCATCCAGGTCGGTCAGTAATACACTTACAAACAGTAAACAGTAACAGTAACAGTAACAGTAACAGTAACAGTAACAGTAACAGTAACAGTAACAGTAACAGTAACAGTAACAGTAACAGTAACAGTAACAGTAACAGTAACAGTAACAGTAACAGTAACAGTAACAGTAACAGTAACAGTAACAGCAACAGCAACAGTAACAGTAACAGTAACAGTAACAGTAACAGTAACAGTAACAGTAACAGTAGAAATAGTAATAGTAACAGTAACAGTAACAGTAACAGTAACAGTAACAGTAACAGTAACAGTAGTAGTAGTAACAGTAACAGTAGTAGTAGTAACAGTAACAGTAGTAGTAGTAACAGTAACAGTAAACAATAACCCGGATGAGATGCCTCAGAGATAACATCAATTAACGAATGTCTGTCACTGGGAGGTCCGAGGGATCGAGTACTGGTGATGGCGGATTTTTATCACTAGCTACCTACTTTAACAGTAACAGTAACAGTAACAGTAACAGTAACAGTAACAGTAAACAATAACCCGGATGAGATGCCTCAGAGATAACATCAATTAACGAATGTCTGTCACTGGGAGGTCCGAGGGATCGAGTACTGGTGATGGCGGATTTTTATCACTAGCTACCTACTTTGGTCGAATCATGGCACTTTCCAGAGGATAATTCTAGCGGCCAGCTGTTCTGATCGATAGTTTTCCGTGGTTTCTCCGATCATCACCAGGCGAATGCCGGAATTCGTAACAAATGGACTACTACCCTCACGTGATCTTTCCTCTCTCATCCTCGTCCCCTATTTCCTTTCACACACACGTACTTACATTCCCCACCCCACCACACACATCTGGAGGCCAGTTGGGAGCTTCGAGCTTGTTCCGAATGGGGCAGCATCCCGCTGGGTGTCGCGTTTGAGCATGGGAGAATTTTGCCCCCTCTCGGGATATAACCTACATTACACTGCCGGGACTAATGACCAAAGTAGTAGACGAACCCAGAAACACTAAAAAATCACTCAATCTCTCGCAATCACACTTGCAAGCTCCGCGGATCTGGGGCCGAATGAATATATCACTGATAATAGCTAGGAGAGGATTTCAGTTATTTCATTATACGTGTCCTTTTCTGTGTACAATTTCTAATTTAGAACTTTCTTATTCTATCTTAGAGACGATCGGCCGAAAAAAGGGTTATGTGAAAAAAAAATTGATAAACTACCCCACGAGAATATGATAAACATCACATATCTTCCTACTAATAGTGGGTAAGAGCTCTGACAAGAAAGCTAAATTGACTTTTTAGCAGATATTATATAGCTTTGTTAACATAGTTTAGTAATACATTGATGAGAGAGTAAAACTATTTGTCATGCGTGTATAAAGGCTCGTCGTACCCACTTGCGAATTTATATTCTCGTTCCTATCACTGCTCGGATTAAAATCCAACACACTACTATTACATTGAACCCTTATTCACACTTCCATTGTAAATGTACTTTTAAAAATATTAATTTTGAAATGTTAAAAAGGGCATAATTTGCCCTTGTGACGTACCATGTGGGCCTGTGTGCAAAGCGCATTACTGTCGCGTGCTTGGGCGGCAGGCGTACTGGCGTCGGCTCCCGCTGGCCCAAAAGCCTCACAGGGAGGTCAAAATTAAGATTTTGAAAGCTGCACTATTGACATAATTCAAGCACATATGTAAAGGATATTGTGGAATGCTTCAACGAAAATATTATCTTGCTACATTTTTTGGGCATTACAACGCTGAAAGAAGAGAGCAAGGGAAATTTCAAAGAAGCTGAACTGCCGTAAATTAATCGTACTTTTGAAAACTTTTTTTTATCTTTTTGTATTTTTGAGTCAATTCTCATACTTCTGAACCATATGTTGCAATAGTTTGTAATTTGGTCCTGTTTATATTTTTCTTTGTTTTCTTCGATAATTGGGAGTTCCACAGAATTGGATTCAGCATATTTAGACTCGATTCTTTTGATTTATCTTATTTTTAATATCCTTATTACGTGTGCCCTCTTTTGAAACCGTGAAACCCAAATATTTCAAATCATCGCATAGTTGTACTTTTCATTTCCAATACACAGATCATTTCCATATTGTCCTGTAACAATACTATCTTTCGGACATATTAATTTGCAATCACCATAGATCAAATTGTTTTAATTTTCTAAACATATAGTTACTACCTGTTATCTACTGTGTGTACATATAGTTACTATCTGTATCTACTATGTTCATCTTTTCCATTATAAGTAGATCATCCGCGAAAAGTAGAATATCCAGTGTTGGTTCTTCAATTTGCATTCCCATTACAATGCATGTCACCCTCCATTGTCTCAGAGTATAACTGTAAATCTGAATCATTAACATTAAGTGAAAAAACACTTTTCGTCACCGCTCGAACATTGAAACCCCGTGCCCTTGGTGCATTATAAGCGTTTTTGCCGCATTATGCAATCGGGCCATACTGTGACGACGGGGCGCCTGCACATGCGCCAACCGTTGCCGCGCTCTTCCCGCCCCTTCGCTCTGCGTTGCGCACGGCCGCTGCCGCCGCCGCCGCCGCCGCCGCCTTGCCGCTGCTGCCGCCGCCGCCGCCGCCGCCGCCGCCTTCTCCTTGAGCGCCGTGAGATTTACGCGGCCGCAAACGGAAACCGGCGCGGCGCCTCTCCAGGAATAACTCCCCAACTCCCCCGAGGAAGTCGCTCGCTTGTCGCGCGAGCCACGCACGAGGGCGTGGCGGCATCGGCGGCACGCACAGACACCACGCGGGCCACGCATCGCTACTCCACTTCCACACGATTTAACTCCCTTTGGGCGGTCTAAAATTGCGAAGGGGGGTTCCTGGTTGATGGCAAGGCTCTCACTTTCTACTTCTGGATCCTGGGAGGTTCAGATCCTGGTCAATGCATGTGAAATTGGGGTTGATAAAGTGGGTTCACGACACATTTCTCGGGGTTCTCCCGTTTTCCCGTCTCTTATTTCGTATCAGACACGCACGAGGGCGTGGCAGTAGCGGCGGCACGTGCAGACACCACGCGGGCCTCGCATCACCACACCATTTCCACACGATTTAACTCCCTTTGAGCGGTCTAAAATTGTGAAGGGGGCTCCTGGTTGATTGCGAAGCTTTCACTTCTACCTCTGGGTCCTCGGAGGTTCAGATCCGGATCAATGCAAGGGGAATTGGGGTTGACATTTTGGATTCACGACAAATTTCTCGGGGTTCTCCCATTTTCCCTGTCTCCTATTTCGCACGAGCCACGCATGAGGGCGTGGCAGTAGCGGCGGCACGCACTGACACCATGCGGGTCTCACAACAAGGTTCACGACAAATTTCTTACGGTTCTACCGTTTTTCTCTCTTTTTTCACAATTGCTTATCGTTATACAGCGCAATTTAACCTGCGTCCGTCCATCACTCACAGTTAGACCCCTTTCGGTCCACCAATCTTTAAAATTGAGCTATCAATTCTTACCGTCTCGTTCTTGTGTGGAACTGAACATTTATTTGCAGCTTCTCCTAGAATACTCTAAGAAATTTCTCTAATATTTTTTTGCTTTTTAAGAAACTGAAACGCCCTTTGGATGACACAGCACCAACAGTGGTGTTCAATAGCTCATTATATTCTTCTCTACAAGACAAATTGATTAAAGCTATTTTTAGACGGTTTACTCAAGGAAATTCTGGAAGAATTTACAAAAACACTGGATGAGGTTTGCTCAGAGCCAGGAACGCCGCTGTATTACCGGTAAATCCGACATGGAGGAGCTAGGTGCGTAAGAAACATTTTTAATAGAAGAATATCCCTCGAAGGCGCTAAGTTAATGTACTTATTCATACGAAATCAACATTACCATTAAATGTATCATCACCCTGTCAAATCATCACCCTGTCACCTTTTTAGATGCGTTTACCTTCAGAAGTATGTTCCGCGGCAGTAAAGAATACCAAATTGTGACCTAGTTACTGTATAATATATTTTAATAATTAAATTTGTTCAAAGAATTGCCATAACGGGCAATACATCAGACCTAAGAACTTGTTCAAAGAATTTGTCATCTCGGTAGCTTAGTGGTTAGAGCAACTGAACGAAAAATAGGAGACCCGGGTTCAAATCCCGGTCAAGATGACAATACTTTGAGCAAATTTAATTATCATCATTAAACTATTCATCTCTGGTAGACCCAAAATGGCCTAGATTTTGACGATCATAATAAAGGTTATTTTTAAGATTTTCTGTACTCACGTTTTTTCGAAGATACCATCCGCTCGCTTTACACTTCGGTGGCGCAATCGGACTCTACATGTGACGATAACACTTCATACTCATATCACTAAGTTCCTCAAGAGAGGAAAGATTTGGAAACGAAAATATGAGACAATTAAAACTTGAACCAATAAACAATGCAAGAATATAGAGGCAAATGCTTACAAAATGTTGGAAGAAATGAAGATACCAGACTTCCAAAAGCAGCTTTCTGCTACGCACCGAAAGGAAGGAGAGACGTGGGAAGGCCGAGTAGAAGATGAGGGAGACCCTGTAAAGAGGAAAAAAGGCAGCTACTTAAACCGTGAAGTGTTGAAGAAGAACTAAACTAATATCCCTTATAGCTTTTCAATCATACTATCTGCGCGGTTTACTTGGAAATCGTTGTGTAGAGAAAGGACAGAATTACTCGATCAGTTCGGGAGAAATAGGAGCCAATGCTCGCCACGCGGCTGTGCGTGTTTGCAGCACAAACACATATTGCTTTTGGTTGAAGTAGACAATATTCGCTAATACAAGCGAAAGAGGTCCATTGACGTCAGAATAATCTGTAATTTTCGTATTATCGTCAAGGTATCTGAAGTTTCAGCGCGCAAGTAAAACTTCGTTTATCGGAAATATTCGACAAGACGTAGGGCATTGTTAAACGCCACGTGACGGCTAAAGGGTTGTGGTTGTGTGGGGTTCCGGGTGGCATTTGTTGAATCTTGGCAGTCCAGAACTCGAGTAATTTATGTGACCAACAGCTAAAGCAAATTGATAAATGCCTCACCTGTTGAACGCGCTGTGAAAAGGGAGATGAGTGAAATAGTAGTATTGGTTTAGGTTACCTTTGCAAAAAACGACAAGTTGCTTGGTCTAATTTGGTTCTTTTTTCTTGCACATTTCCAAGTATTCGGCGAGGCTCCGACCATCGGTCTCAACGATTAATATAAAACACTCTAGAGACCAGTAAACGCAAAAGATCTGACGGATTTTGTGCCAGAAATCAGAAGTGGCTTATTTTGACTTACTTCCCCCGTGTAACTACTGAAAAAGTATTTCTACTTGATTCAATATCGTCATGACATACGAGTTCTATTTCCTCCAACTTTTAGTTGTCAGAAAAATATTCGCGTCTTCGACACTGTGGTAGCTGACGTTTGACTAAAAATGTGGCGGCTTACCTCAGTTAAAAATGTGTCGGCTTACTGAGAACGCCACCTGTTGACCGAAACGACAGCCACCACGACGTAAACGCGGCTTGAACCGGACGTTCTACATTCGCTGAAGAGTTAACTTCCTTTGCAATCGTATAACCTGTCCCTTCACGAGAGCGGAAAACGACGGGAAGACGGATAGACCGGTAGAAAATCCGAAAGTCCGATAGGAGTAATCAGCTGAAATACGACTCACGTGCGTTCGCATGCACGCTCACGTGCGCGCACACAAACTTTCACGGCACAACTCATCTCCGCTTTTCATTACTTAAAATGGTCTCTCGCGAGCGGGACGACACTTCAGGGATTACAACATTCGCAAGCAAACCCGTCATACGCAATCACATCGCGGACAATTACGTGAACAGCTTTGCGGGAAAACGGAAGGGAAAGGGAAGCGAGGAAATAGAAAGAGACGTGCCAAACACTTGGAACGAGTGAGAGTAGTACATTCTCTTCACGGGGAAATGAGAATCATTCCGCACATTACTGATTGATATTTACAGAACGTGAGATATTAGCAAAATATACACTAACTTTAAAATTATGAAAAAAATCCAATTATATTCAATTATATTTGGTGGATATTCCGAAATTCATTACGTTTCATTCATCGTTATTCACTATGAATATTGGTTTTTGGTTTTTACTTAATCTTGAAATTAAAACATTGCTGATCCACTCACAATTTTTTACATTTAAAAAAGTTTGAGTACTGTTTGAAATGCAAGAACATAAAGCAAAATTTATCTGGAGTATGCTTTGAAACGTGAAAAGGTCAAATAAGGCTACTGAAATAAAGAATAACCATCTGTGTTTTTTAGAAGATTTCACCTACTTATTTTAATTCAAAATGGAATTCAACATTTAAGACAAGGAATTAATTATTATAGGGAAGGGAAATGGAACATACTGTATTTCATTTGTTCTAAATATGACAATCGAAAATGTATTGTAAACTTTGTATATAAAGGACTTATCCATACTACTTTAAAATTTAAGCGGTCATTACAAGTTTTTAACGAGATTGCTCTACATTTTCAAATCATTTTGGAGGTTTCGTGATACATTAAAATAGAATCTAATAATTTGAGAAAATATACCTCAAATCCCTGCCACTTTACTTCTCATCTTATCATGAGAATCTTCATTTTATGATTGACAATAATGCGCGAGAAAGCTCGTTTCCTAAGCTGAGGAAGTGATGAAACAGTTTTGCGTGACAGCTTCACAAGATAACGCTGGTAACGGAGAAGTTGCGCGGATTACATCTACCAGCAGGCTTGTCTCTGTAAATGACATGCTACGTCATGCTGAAGTTCCCTTCCTGCCAGCTTATTAATACATGTCCCGAAGTTGGTATCGTGGAAATGCAGACTCCGGGCTACGCCACAGAAGTTCGTCCCAACCACGTAGTCTCAATAACAATCAGTGGTTGACAATTTTGTGAGAGTGGTAGTGATAATTTGATTATGCTCCAATTGTCATATAAGCATACATTTTTCAACATTATTTGAAAATCTTAATGGAAAAAAGTTATAAATGGGTCATTATTCTCTGTCAAAGAATCTATTGAATTGTTTATGGAAACTTAAATTGTTCATGCCTATATTTTAGTTTTGTATCTGAATACGTAGGTACGACACAAGACTTAACTTTCGTATCATTGTAATTCTCCCACCGTATGTACAATACCCTCTCGACACTGGATCATGAAAATTAACCAAACGTAATAGAACAAACATTAACTTTTCATCGCGATTATGAACCGGGCTTTTGTGTTCTTTCCATCAGTTAAATATGTACTCGTTTATGGAATCAAACCATAAAAAATATGCACTAAGGTATTCTGTATTATATGGGTAAACTTTGATATTGGAAATAGAAAATTCGTTTTTCTCCTGCGCATCTCATTTAGTTCATATTATGGGCGAAGTCCCGATATGATATGCTGGATTGCAGACAATATAAGTCACATTAAAGATATAATCAACGTAATCAACTTTCAAGATTGACCTGACGTCTTCTATTACAGGAAACGATCGGGATTCCCCTATCTTTCGTAATTCAGATACAGAAAATGATGTTGCTCATTGCTACAATGAACGACGCAAATACAAACACACTTAACAAAATTGAAAATTAAAGTTAGGGTTCAAAGTGAATAGAAATACATTTGTGTAACGACAAACGTTTTCAAGGAAAACATCGAGAATAATCTGCAATTTGGAAAAGAGGCTTTTTTTATGAAAACAGCCATTATGCATTACATACACTATGAAATCATGTTCGAATGAATGGAAAATTGTGTCTTTTCTACCAAAACAAGCGAGATTTCTTTCTGACTGCAGGGGGAAAATAAGCATTTGCATTGAATCCGGTCCCTGATCATGATGCAAAGCAGAATCGTTCTGATGTAGGCGAGCGGCGAACGCACACTCAGCCGTGGTGATGGTAGCGGCAGCATCGATGACAGCTCGCCCGCACGCCTCCTGTTGCCTCAAAGAAATGAGTCGTTACACACCAGCCGAACACGCATAAATATCGCCGTGTATACGGCACCTGCCTTGCTGTGTTGGGCTACGGCGTCTGGCGGCCGGCCACCGGAGGCAAACTCACGATCTGCACGCCAAGGAGTGGTCTCCAACCCCGAAAGCGGGTAGTCGGTTTACGTTTATTTAAAAATAACATCGAAAAAAAGGATACTGGATAAACGATCAAATGAAGTATGATTAATAGAATGCGTGTATACATTATAGTAACCCCGTAGAGGGGAGATTCCTGGACCTAGCTTCTAGCTGTATTGGTGGATATAACATGCCTTCCCAGTTTCCTGAGTTTCTGGGCAGTACTCGTGACGTTGGTTTTGTTACTTCTTCCTAACTTATACCACTCAAGGTGGCGAGGATTTTGGTTCTGAGAGTGGTGGTGGATTTTCTCGGGATTCGAGACCACTCCTTGGCGTGCTATGGCTGTTTTCATAAAAAGCTTTTTTTTGCAAATTGCAATTTTTTTGCAATTTATTCCGGATGTTTTCCTGGAAAACGTTTGTCGTTACACTAATTGATTTCTATTCACTTTAAACCCTAACTTTAACTTTCAATTTTGTTTTGTGTGTTTGTATTTGCGTCATTCATTGTAGCAATGAGCAACACCAATTTCTGTGTCTGAATTACGAAAGATATTTAAATGGGGAATCCCGACGGTTTCTGGAGTTTCTCACCGGGAGCGGTAGCTCAGTGCATCAACTGATGTCACTGCAGCGCCCCTGACCGGGAGCTCCCTGACGGCGGCAGGATTTTCGACACTGGCTTTTCAGCTAGGTCGAATTCAGTCGCTGTCTGGAGGAGAATTCTAGGGGCTGGCTGCTCTGATCGGTAGTTTTCCGTGGTTTCTGGGATCAACACAATGCGAATGCCGGAGCGGTACCCTAACAAACGGTCCACGGGTGCGCGCGATTTTTTCTTCCTCGTCCTTGTCCTATCATCTCCCCTTACACACACACTTACACTAGTATGCACTACACTACCACACTTGCCGAGAGACGGTCGGGAGCATAGAGCTTGTCCCGCTGGTGGGAGAGTCCTGGTTAGGGGGAAACCCCACTAGCCGATAGTAGGTCGGAGCTGGATCTCGCCATCAACGCCATTTCCCCGCGAAAAAAGCATGCACTCCACTAACGGGACTAATGACCTAAGATTTTGACGCGCCCAGAATCACTAACCAACCAACCAACCAACCGGAGTTTCTCGGAGTATTTTTACACGTCATCTGTGCCAGGGGCGCAGAGGAGAGAGAGGGGGACCTCAAGCGCGTTTGCAAGGACCCGCTTGGCACCATACTGGTTGAACTTTTAGTCAGTGGAGCTGTTCCCAGGGGAAATGAGAAGGGATTAGTGCCGGCCGCCGAAGGGATTAGCGCTATTTGTTTATACTTATCCACAAGTCGAAATAAGTAATTCAAATAATTTGTTATAAATATGTATTCTTCAATATTATTTTGTAAACCAACATAAATAACCCTAGTGCACGTGAAATTATTAAACCAAAAAAGCAAAACTCCGGGGATAAGGCCACACCAATACCACTCCAAGCCATGCCTCATTTTTACACTGAACAATTTGCATTCATCATCAATTTTTATTTCAGGAGTGAAGTAGTCTATTCAACTTCTAATTCTTACCTAAGAGGTAATAAGGATAGTTTCGTTTTAGACAATATGTATTTTACTTTCTTAATATGATGACGTTAAAATTTGTTAAATCTGTGACTAACGTATCTACTTCGTGTGAAATAAATTATTTTAATGTAAAATTATTTTGACGATTAAGGATGTGATTCTGAAACAGCGAACGGTAATTTCTAATATGCATGTTATTAGAACAATAACATGAATAAACTAAAACTCCAAGATTTCAGAGGTGAATTTTATGTTATGGAATATCCGCCAGACAAACATTACACATTCGACAAGATGACAATGTTTTATCGCGAACTAGTGATGACTAAGTTTAGTTTCTTCGAAATATTTCCGTCAAGTGTTTTTAAAGAGACGATGGAGGAAAATTCTAACGAAAGCAGCCAAAAAAAGAAAAGAACGAAGATCCATATTGACAGAGCATTTGACGAACGGCTTGTTCTTTTTCACATGAACCCTTTTTAACGTTATTCAACAGAACGATGTCTGTGCTTTAAAAAAAAACTTGTTTGAAAGAACACTCAAAAAATGATAATGGTTTTTTTGATTGCAATGTAACGCAATTATTTGAAAAGGACAGAAAATTATGTCATAAGATTACAACCCGCTTTTAGCATGAATGCAGCATCAAAATATTACATGTAGAATGACGAGAAAGAATATTAATATAGCGAGAATACTTGTTTCGTTCGCAATTTTCAAGTATGTTAATTATTTTAAATTTATATATTTTGGGTTATTTTTAATATGATTTTACAAGCTTTGGATTTATTATTTTATTGGAAAAGTTTTCATAAAGAAATTTTATTGAAAAAGTTTCAGTAGTTTGTGGCTTAGTAATTAAAAGAAAGTTTATAATATTTATTAACTCACGATCATTCAGAGAGGCAGTAAGACAAGGGTCTGCTACGTCACTTGTTTGAATATGTGTAATGGTGATATGAATCTCGGCTGCGTAGTTGAGTTTCAGAACGAGAAAATGGATTTTTAACACGTAGAACGAAAATTATTTCAAATATTTTTACTTCAGTCAAATGATACGTGACATGTAATATTCATGTTCCCATATTAATTTACCACAGGACCGGACATTACACCTGCGATATGTTGCTATGGTAACAAAACAAAATTTATTCTTATATCCCATTGAAAAGTATGCAATGAATATGCATATGCATAAAATGCATGCATATTTTTGCAACTCTTTGAGAAACTGTAAAATAAAATTTTGGGCCGTCACATTTCTCCAGAATCCAAAATGTTTGAGAGAGTGTATCAACGAGACAAATAAAAATACCGAAGATGGATCTTGTACGATTCATTGCACAACATTGACAGTACTTCTCGTGCATCTGACTAGGAACTGATCGGAGGAAATCACTAAAACGCCCGATCAGAGCAACCGACCTCTGATAGGCGTCGACCAAGATAATCGACTTCCCTTCGTAAGTTCGACCAAGATATTCGACTTCGATATTCGTAAACCCACCACCGCCGAGGCTGTCCTACTGTCGTGCAAGGTACTTTTTTTTTAATTTTCTTCACAATAATATTTCACCAGGGTACTGAAAGACCTAAAAGGGAGAGAAGGCAAAAAATGCGCGAGCGACGCTGCTCAGCAACCGAGGCAGACGGCCGCATAAAATTCCAACTCGCCAGCCACTGGAGCGAGAAAGCCCGCGGAGGCCGTTCCCGCCCCCGAGGCGCCGCCACCTGGAGTTTCCCGGCCACGTGTCCCGTTTCTTGCGAGCCGCGGCGAGGGCGGCGACAAAGCCGTGCGTGCCAGCCGTTTATCGCGCGCCGCTGCCCGAGGAGGCGGGGGATTAAGAAAGGCCGTCGGGGAGGGAGGGAAGGGGTGTAAGGTGAGAGGAGGAAAGGGCTGGAAGGAAGGGGAGAGGTATGAAACGGGCATATCGGGGCGAAGGAAGGGTGAGGTGGACGGTATTGTGAGGGGAAAGGAAAAGGAGTGGGAGAAGGGAAGAGCTGAGAAGGGCTGAGTAGGAGAAAAGCGAAGGGGATGTGAGGAGGAGAGGTGAGATAGCATCGGTAGAAAAGAGTCAAAGGAGAACAATGTAGTAGGGCTATCTATACACTGAAATATTTCGGCCTGTGGAAGCCGACCATTTGTACAGATACAGCTATCAATCGCGAAAGATTTACCCTTGAAACATTATTCATTATATATTAAAACGATATTTCTTAGAAGAGTCATTAGAAAATTTCAAGATTGTATTGTTTCGGCAGATGTCAGGGCGGGCCGGAACCTATCCCCTCCTTGATTACGGAGTCATCGGCCCTATCCGCATTAATTTTCATGACATCTATGTAGGTTCCGAGGTACCGAGAAGAACCCTCTCTTCTACATTAGCCGGCTGTGATAAGGGGAAACGAATACTGGGCTGATAGAAGGGGAGGGGAGGTTGAGAATGTTAAAGGTGAAACGTGGTTGAGAGAGCCCCGCCGTGCCACAATACACACAACCAAACATTCATGTTCGACGCGGCATACGAATGTGTACCCTTTCGAATCGAAAAACTTAACACTCGTCCGCCTTTATCATTCTTCGCTTCCCAGATTGTTAAATGAATTATTAATACTCTTCTTAATGTAATTGAAATTTCGACAATAGTTTTCAATATAGTTTAAAGTTTTCTCTCTTCAACTGGAATGGATGAAGAAATGTTGGTGATTTTGGAACATTAATTGGAAAAATAATATAAAAATATCTTGTTATTATACTTCTATCAATCTTTTCATATTTCAAAATTACTCACGAAGCAAGTCTTTAAAAGAATTCAAAATAAAGCTTCCAAGTTGACAAGCGGGGGAAAAAACTCATTAAGGAAAACATGAGAACCACTTTAGAAAGAAGACCGACAGCAGAGCTTTATGCTTTGATAAATCGTACGTTGGGTACTCTCTTGGTAGAAAATACAGAATAGATCAAAAAACAAATATAGTGTTTCGGTGAAGGGGTTTATATTCACTAAACTCGGAGAAAGAAGCAAAGGACACACGGGGGAAATTTTCATTTGTCAATTGAAATATGAGATTGGACTGTTTGCTAGCAATAATTTTCGAAACTTTTCTTCACATTGCGCGTAGTTTTAGAAAGAAATTGGAATTAGTTAACTACAAATATATTATAATCTGACGGAGAGTTAGTTAAAATGAAGTTTAAAGTGTCGAGCAGTTCAGTGGGGTGTGGTGCGGGGGGTAATTGTAGTGCATTACATTCCATTGCATTGCATAGTATCACTGTGCTGGTTCGTGTTTTATTTATAAGTGCTTGTTATCAACATCCTCGGCATCTGTCATTACATTGATATTATTAATTTATTTTGTAAATCACAGCTACTAAGTTTTTCTCAATTGCAGTTGAATAGATCTTTTCTTATATCCACATCCAGCCACACTACAGTCGGATCTCAACTCCAGCAATTTCCATCTTTTCTTAAACGTCAAAAAGTCGTGAAGGGTCAGCATTACGCGTATCATAGTAACGCAGAGTTGCAGGTGGTTGTCAAACACTGATACATATCCCATGCAACAGACGCCTACAACAAAGGCATACAAATGTTGATCCCATAATATAACAAATGCGTCAATTCTGGTAGTGGGTATGTGAAAAAATAGTGAACAGGATCGTGATCTGGATGCAACAGGATAGTCATCTAGGAAATCTGACTTTCTTGATGCAGCTCCTAATTTGTTCTCTCTTTAAGTACAAATTTGGGTTTGAAAGTGAGGAGAATTATTTGCCAGTCATGTAAAGAGTTTTTTAGGTTTGGTTACGAATCAATGAATCATCGACTGGTGAAGGAAAGAAAGTAAAAACAATCCATGGTACGTCTCAGAACTACCTTTCAGAAGAAAGGAAAATATATTTCTCAATTGGTATTCTAAACAAGGTAATTTAAAACCCCAATGAATAAGAATTTAAACTATGTTTTCACTTTCAAGTTACGAATTCTCAGCTATCTGGAAATGGCAGGACTCGTTGGTTTTTAAAATGCAATCTGCTACTCTTAGAAATATGATTAATTCTTTTGGGACTGAAAAAACGTTTGATTTGCATTAGTCAACTTATCAACTACAGACTTTTCTGGATTACTGTTCGTTATACATGAAAGCAGGTGCGGCCCGTGCTTAGGTTCACGGTTGCCCAACTCCCATTATATATAATGTTATTAATACATATTTCGATTTAATGCCGTTCAGTAATGGAGATATTGTACGAAATCATATTGAAATCAAAGAGTATCTGTCAACTGTTCTCTTTTGCGTCTGGTTGCAAGCCAGGCAGCGCACCAACATGTGAAGTCACGCTTATGGATGTTTAACATTGTGAAACACGAGCCATTCGACTGGATGTTCTTATGCATCAACATTGCGAGCACTCGGTCAATCTCGTACGTTTTAGTAACAAAAATGCCACAGGCTTACCTTGCAAAGTACTCAGCCTCAGCTGGCTTTGGGGAACCTGATGAGAATACCAGTTTTCTGTCATCGTTTAAAAATCACAGTAAATTACGCGCTTGGTTGAAGGTAAGAAATTTAGTCTATTTTTGACTGTATTGAATCCTCCATTTAGGATGTTTTGTAAATTTATTTTGTATGATGTATGGTTTATTGATTTAAAATGTGCATTTGGAGAGTAAAGATTTTGTAGGGGAAGGTGGCCACCTTAGAAAAAGTTTTCTATTGTACTTCTGGGTGTGATCGCGTGCAGTTCTCGCAGAGTATATCGTCGAAGTGATTTCGCGTTCGCACGCAAACAAATGTGTGTATGAAAATTCTAACTACAATTATTTTTGTGAGAGGTTTTTTATTGTTAGTTTTGCGGTGAACGTCGCTCTTGCTGCGTATGAACTGAGATCGGTCAATTTTCTTCCTCAACGTTGTAAACCTTCCTATTTTGTGCATGATGTTTTGTGACATTTTCATCCTTTTTTTAGTGAAGTTTAGGAGTGTTCAAAATTTATTTCCCCGGCATAAGACATTGTTAAATTTAGTAACATTCCTAATTTTCACAATGTCAGTAACTGGAAACCAAGACAGCTAGAAGGCGTATTCTAAGTTCTCAAATTTTGTTCACAATGTGAAATCTGAAAAAAATTGAATGAATGAATGAAAAAAATTCACAGTAAATGGAGAAGGAAAAGTGGGTGTGATTCGTTGGCAGATTTGTTTTGTTTTCCGGTATATGATTTTGATTGATTGATTGATTTCTTCGTGTTTCCGGGCGCGTCAACTGCTTTGATCATTAGTCCCGTCAGTGTAGTGCATGTTTTTTCTCGGGAGATGGCGGTAATCTTCCCCTGCTAGATGGCGAGATCCGATCGTAACGAAGTATGGACGAACGCTAGCTTAAAAGCATAACGAAACTCTCCTTTTCTTTATGTTTAAAGAATTTGTACCACATAATAGAATGATCGAATGATCGAATACGTGTTTCTGGAATCCACATACAAACAGTTTTCAGTTAGCATTAGTAGGAACTGCTAGTATCGCAGAACATTAGATAACACGTTTGTTTAAATTACTTTTCTGTCATTCCACGGAGCTGCAACCCATATCTTTGGGCGGGAGGTGGCACCAGCCGCCACTGTAAGCTTTACTGCCGCAAATTGGAAGAAGTCAGAATATGAGAAGTTTCCTGGATTGGATCAAATATTGGATGATTATATAACTTCACAACTCCAGTACGAAGGAGTTACAAAATGTAAACATGCGCACTGTATTCACGAGTAAAACTAACCATTTCATTAATATTTAATAAGTGAACTGCAGCAACTACAAACAATGTAGTCAAGAAACATAAATGGAAAGCAAATAACTCAAATAGAACAAAATTCTCTTTATGCAATTTCAGCGCTAATAAAATGCTGTAAGAATGAATTAATCAGAAACGCTTGTCCCTTTATTTATTAAAATTCAGAATATCACAGGAATGAAACAATTTTTATTGGGTCGTTGCGCTGATACACTTCTCGAAATTACTTTATTTTTGTTCATCTTCCTCATTTTATTTTACTTGACCTTCTATAACTTTCTCAGTTATCATTCATCGATCAGTTGTGCTCTGATTTTCAGTTTCCTCCGCTTTTCTTCCTTTCCTCGCGAGGCTGTTCCTCTGAATGGTGCGCGAGCGTCATTTTTCTTCTTGCCACAAAGTTGCCTGGCGGGACAAAAGGTGCCCGGGGATTCCCCTAAGGTGTTGGCAACACCTGCGGTGCCTCCACGTTTTATTCTCTTTTCATCACGGGTTTGCTTTCGAGAGGGCTTTGTGACTTCTAGAGGCCGTCAGGTGCGCTAAGCAGGGTAAGATAGTACTCTCGGTGCTCTTCAAATGTTTGAACGCCCCAATCTTGTAGTTATTAAACGTCATTAACTGGGTTTAGAGCATATAACTGCTGCGATTTAAAGCTGCAGCCGGGGTTAGGGGGCGGAACCAAAACAATTTCGGGGGCGGATGATTCATTTTTAACTGCACCATAAATAGTTTTGAAATAATTAAAGAAAACTTGTTAGCTTGAAATTAAAAAAAAAAAGTATATTCATAATGTGAATTTTACTTCGGATGTTTTGCAATCAATATATGATATGTAGTAACTAATTTGAATGGAGTATTATTAAAATAAATAATTAATAGTTATTGATGATTTTAGGATTGCACAACCCGAACTATAGGCCTCGGATCGCAATATAATGTCACTCGCAAAATAAAATGTCCTCTTAACACGCTTGTCTCTCGTTTATTTTCAAGTATACAAATCACTTAATGATACATTAATGATAGTAGTAGCTGATAAAAGACGTGGTCAGATGAAAGTATTTGGTTTTCTTTGTTGTATTCACAGATTTATCTGAATACCTGAGCATCGTCTGATTTTTAGCACTAGTGCTAAAAATTGAACATTTAGCACGCTACGGATACCCTGAAAGAACGGGTTTTTCTAGTGGCTGTCTAAAAATAGTATGATACGAGTGGTAGGAGCATCATTTTATTTTGCGAGTGGAAAAAGTTACGACACGAGGCCTAAAGACCGAGTGGCGCAATCATACGAGAAAAATGAAATCACTTCTACGTGTGTCACACACGACTTTTTAGACAGTATTACTATCTTTTATTTGAATTCAAGTACACAAATCACTTAATTGTGTACAAGTTATGTTAAAGTCAGTAGTAGTCAACTGATTTAATTATACTGAGAGAGGAATTGTGTGCAAATACAGCGTTCTTGGATGAAGTCCTTCGAACTACTCGCCGCCATGTTTTCTGTCGGCAAAACGTACTACGTTTTTGGTGTAGTGTTTGTTGGAATGCGACATTAAATCGCTTCCTCTCGTTAGGCTTATAATTGCACAAATCTAAGCGACCAAAGTATTGGAATATAAAATTGATATTGCTTATCTAAGTAGAGGAGATATTTTTTAAAAATTTTGCGTACGTAATGTATATTTTAGATTTTTAATTATAGATTCAACGGTTGGTGAATTTCAATTATGTTAAGTTCAGATTTTATTATTGAGAATCTTTTGGCACTGGTAAAGGTTGCGTCCTTTGTTACATCAGAATGTATAAAAACGGTGAAGGCGAAGTTTGTTAAAAAATTGTTTACTTTGATAGCAGTGTTTTCGAGACTACAGTTTTGTCTAAAATTATTGTTAACGAAAACACTTACATGTTATTAGAAATTTAATTTAAAACTTTAGTGACGAAGTAATTTTGTATATTACTAGTTTATTAATAATTTTGTAATTAGAATTATACGACTAAAAAGTTAAAGTATTTAAAATGGTGTGTTACTAAGAATAAAAAACAAAAAATTAATTTGTACTACAAAACAACAAGAAATCTTATATATGTAACTTAATCTGAAGTAAACGCAACCTATTTTAAATATTACATTTCTAACTGCACTTTCTTCCATCGACTAGGCAACGTTTCAGAACGTGCAACTACGCGCACGTTCTAGTTTCCCCACAGGAAACATGGCGGCTGCCCTTTCAGAAAGCTTTAAACATGGCAGACATATCACCATTCTATATATATAATTGGTTTTAGCTGGTAAGGTCAGGAGAAAGTTTTTGGTTTTCGTTGTTGCATTCACAGTTTTCTCTGAATATTTGAGCATCATTAACTTTTTAACATTAGAGATAGAAATTGAATTTTAAGCAACAATAATCTGTGCACACTTTCTCGAGTTTCAGAATTCCCTCTAAATTATACTTGTAGATAGTTGAATTATGAAAAAAGTGTGTGACAAACACACGAGAATAATAAACGCGAGTGATTCGCAGCATTTGAAAACTAGGTATTTTCGCTCCCTTATAATATAAAATTTCTTAGCTTTAGCTATCGAACTGCTGATTTGATTTTGTAATATTACCGAAGAAACGCCTCGCCTTGCGCCTCTTCGCAATTAGCGAAAAGGAAATAACTAGAGGAAACCTGTTCGGATAATGAAGCTTCTCTACGTCCAGAAATATTTGGGTGTGAGGATGGAGAACGTAATTTTGGATTCGCCACCGGTCGATAACCTGGATTCGCCACCGGTCGATAATTGTGACCATACAAGACCATAATTTGTGTTATCGGACTGTGTCATTCTCTTATTCACGTAATAATATCATATTACAGATAAAATCATTCAAATACGAAAAATCTTTACTTTCAATAGTAGTCATACGACATCGTTTCCTACAACTCATTTGTTTCCATTGTCCTTAACAGACAGCTGTGGTAAAATCCTTAATGGACGTCGACCATTAAGAGCGTCTTTTCATTTCTCTATTTGTTTCCATTATGTAACAGGACATTTTACGAAAAAAATATTATCAGCTTGACACCTGCCAGCATTTTGCACTTTGTACGGCCAGGCCATGAACTTCTTGTCATGCATGTAAGTCCGGTAGTGGGTGAGTGCATGGCCATGTCGTAAAAGGGTGTTTGGCGGTTCAAAATGGACGTGAAAATTCGAAATGTCACGAACTTGACCCATATGTTTTCTTTGGCTTCATCGATGGCTTGGTGTTCTGGTGGAACAAATATTTGCACATAAAGGGTAACTCTGCTGATAAATAATTAGTTGTAGTGAGTTCTACGAAATAAATCGACACTCTTACTTTCCTTTTTGTTCTCTTTCACAAAATCATTGATATGATAATGTTTCGTGGTAAAAGCATGTTTCAGTTCTCTTTATTTCGTCTCAAACACCCCGTTAGATATAAGACACTTGAACAAGAAGTACTAATTATATTTCGAAATTTTGATAATTAAACTACTTTGCTCATTTCTGATCTTTCGGACACTCAGGAAATTAAAATATAAAATATATTATTTTAAATCATGTAATAAAAGATTTGAGTGTTTCTACAATCCTTATGACTAAAATCGTCTCTTGTCTTCCTCACTAAACTGCTCCATTTAGAGAGAGTTTATTTTGTAAAGAAGTTTGATGTGTCATTGATTGCCATTGTAATAGCATTTCAATGGCTTACGAAATCAAACATTCCGTTTTCAGCCGAGCTTCCAGGAACGCAATGAAAATGGTAGCTATTTCCGTGCTCATATCCGCAGCGCATCTCTTTCTAGTCGCTCAGTGTGTTGATCCATCGCTTCAAATGTCAGGACTCTTTCGACGGTGGACCCGAATGAGATTATATGAAATCGGGCTGGAGATTTCATAACAGCTTGATTTGTTTGGACACGGACGATTTGGGGCAAACTTTTCCGAGTGAGAAGCTGGTCGGATGTTTTGTTTTTGCCAGACAATTAGATGTGTGACAAGGAGGGTTTGAAAAAAACGGGGAAACGAAATTTCTCCTCAACGGCTGAATGTTTATTGTGGCGTTACCAACGTCGACAGAATCAATTCAATTTCGTTAGAATGATCCGTTTTTATTTTTAAACAAGCTTACAAACACATATTGTCCATTTCTGATAGGTATTAAACGTTAACAATTGTTTCTAAAAACGAACACTAATACAATTACTTTTTATCTAACGAAAGTGTAATTTATATTATCATTAGGTAAAAAGAAAAATATTACATGTCACCTTATTAATCTGTCGTGTTTACATTTGAGCTTTTTTTTTTGTATCTTTATAGAATACTATCTTTTTAGAAATAACTATTCCTTATTTGAATGAAATTTCACCTTTGTGCTACATGTGCAATATATCTTTATATTGCAATATTGTGTGTGAGTGAAGAGTAGAAAAAGTTAAGATTGGAGGGACTCAAATCCTTTTAGAATTTGGAAAATATCCCCTCCCTCTCGTTAGCAAATAGACGGCATTTAACTAAAATTACTCCAAACTGTAACTACAGGAATTACTGCTTAAGTCGCAGAATTCTGTTGATTCGCAATTTTTTGCCTCAAATTTGTTTACTTCTGCGACTAATTTGGAGAAAATATCACAATTTTTGTTCCAAGTTAATTTCATTTACGTGTATTATTGTACACGCTACTGTACCGAATAAATCACTACGAGTATCACATTCTTAAATTTCTATATCGTAGTGTTAAAAAAATCCGCGCATGCGCACAAGGTCTGAACTTAAAGCTCAGCGTACGCAGTACAAAAACCCAGTTTCGTACTGCGACCTTCAGATAAAAGTTTTAGCACGTGAGGTTAAAGAGAAATGCGGAAGCTTTCTGAGTCGCGCGAAAAAGAAAGATCAATGAAACCCAAGCATGTTTTACGTTTAAACGTGGAGCCTTGGTTTGAAAATGATGGAAAACATTCCAAATGAAATGGAATAGTATTAATTGAAAATTTGACAAATATTAGTGAATTGCGTATTTTGAATTGGATACACATTTTGAATATTTTTTAACTATAAAACGAGAGCTTATATTTCATTGAATTAAATAAAATATTTTCAGAAGGATTGCGGGTGCGAGTCCCGTCTTGGGAATGGTTGTTTATTTCTTGTCTCATGTACGTTCTATTGCGGATGACCACGCGTTCTGCCGACCCCAGATCTTAGGAACTCGCAAGAGTGTTTATGTTTAGTGTATTGCCGAATCTGCGTCCTATTGGAACGTAATGGGTAACCGGCTGTCGGCTAGATAAAAGTGCTAGGAAAAAATAAGGTATTTAATTATTACACAGAGTTATTCAAAATCATCTTTGGAACTCAGCTGCGCCACGATTTAAGTTGTCTATAATATTCTGTTCTTGCGAAATCGTCAGCTTCTCGTCAGTAATGATAATGACGGGCTGCATTGTGACAAAATTTTGAGGCACGCGTACAGAGACTTCCTGCTGGACGCCTTGAAGATGTTAACTGTTCCGCAGCAAAGCAATGACCTTCGGGAAATGGCAAAGGCGGAGTATTTTAGCACTGGGCCGGACGGTTTCATTATTTTGTGTACGCTTGGCGTTTCCAGGGTCACACGTACCTTCCTGGGTCAAACGCACCAGGATACACTATCGCGATGCAACATTTCAGCATGTTTATGTAGATAATGAATATTGTACGACAGTGTTTCATAAGTATTTCTCTTCGTATAGACAGGATATATTTGATAAACATCTTTCTTTCTAAATGATGGTGATTTCGAAATTTCTTTTCGTAGAAATGACATGATCATAGAGCATACGAACCTCATCTCGTGGACTCAAAAGCATTTTTAAATTATCCTGTCCTGTAATTATCTAGTTAATTTAATCATAGTACAGTAAACTATAAGCAATTGTTCAACAATATCATAAAAGGTATGGTATGTTTTGTAACACTAAATTTTAAATTATTCAACATGCAATAAAAGTGTAACAGTATGGCTCACCAAATCTTTCCATTTTCTTTCGATGCAATACACTCAATATCGTGATCGTACATACGTACTTGCATAACTATGCATCATCAGGTTCAAAATCCTAAAATGAAAATACTTATTTTTCATTTATACAAGAAAATATAATTTAAAAAATTCTTATTTGAATGCTATATAACTGCACTATTAGACATTTGCATTGCAAGATATTTAAGTAGAATTTTTTTATTAAAGATGAATATAAAGTTCAGGGTGCGCTATTGCAAGGGAAGAAATCCTTCCGAATGAATGAAAGAATGAATTAAATTTCAAATCATTGATAAGATTTTATTTTCAAACAATTTACATTTATTTTTTCTTTAGCTTTGAGAATACGGTAAAAATATTTTTAAAAAACGCTTGTGAGGGAAACGCTTTTGGAAATGACTAACTTCAGTTTAAATCAGCGCTTGTATTTTCAGAGGATTCGCGAATGACGATGCTTTTGGCGCTCATCTGCGAGTTTCTGGAAGATGAAGATTTATTAACATAGGAACGATATGGAGGCTAAAAATAAGATATTTTTCTTTATTAAATCGCTTGTTTAATCTCGGCAGGAATAAAGTGTTAAGTACTTCAGTATAGAAAAATAGTGTAATGCAAGTTTTAATTTAATCATGTGAAATATAAAATATTTATAAAATATGAGTTAATCAAACATTATTCGTACATCGTTTCAGGTAATCGGATTATGATCAGCCGGTTATTTTAATTCTTAATTGAAAGACAATCATGATAAAACCAATGTCTTCTAGTACGACAACCGCCTTAATTCTTCTGTGAACAGTCTATGGCATTTTCAAGCTTATATTTACGGCCCCATATATTTTCGTCCGAAATCGAGTTGCTCTTTGCGGAGTCTTCCTGAAATGTCGCGCCGTCTTCAAACAGACGGGGGCATTGCACCCAGAGGAGCCTGTCACCACGGCGCAGCGCGGCGCAGCGCGGCGCAGCGCGGCGCAGCGCGGCGCAGCGCGGCGCTGCGGGCTCTGGCACGGCCTCCAAGTCGCTGCACTCCGTCTCCCTACTCCGCCACTGGCGTTTACGCGCTGGAAACAGACGCGTAGTTAACACGCTGCGCGACGAGAGGCAAAGGGGTGAAAAACACGTCAAAAACCTCAGTTAGGCCCCTGTCAAAATGTGTCAAAAGAATAAATATGATCTTGTTAACTCGCGTAATTATATCGGGGTCAAAATGGTTGGTATTTCTTTCTTATTGTAACTAATCTGTGTGCTTAAGTGTATTAAAAAAAGACGCTAGTTAAATTCGTGTCAAAAGAAATGAGTCAAATATGATCATGTCATATCGCGTAAATAGATCGGGGTTAAAATGTTTGATAGTTTTCTCTTATCGTTACTAACACAAAGGAATCTGCTCACTTACGCGAGAAAATGGTGAAGATGGTACACGAGAAACGCGAATGTAGAAGTGTCGTATTTATAACCTCAAACGTTGAAGGCGAGTTGACACTTCGCTATACGTGCCCAACTTCATGATGAGGGTCCGCTATTCGTTGAATTAATATAAAATATCCAATTCCTGTCAGCGGAGCGGGGACGGAGCGGGGACGGAGCGGGGACGGAGCGGGGACGGAGCGGGGACGGAGCGGGGACGGAGCGGGGACGGAGCGGGGACGGAGCGGGGACGGAGCGGGGACGGAGCGGGGACGGAGCGGGGACGGAGCGGGGACGGAGCGGGGACGGAGCGAGGTTGGGTGGGGCGGGATCGAAGTACTTGGAAGCGAGTACTGGGAAGAAGGAATGCGGGATGCGTGGCCACCACCTCCGAGGGCGTTTGAAGCAGCCGCGTGTTTACGGATTTCGGCTCCTCTGATCTTCGCCAGCGCAGATCTCTGGTCCGATGCAGATGCCCTCGCGCGTGGATGGGAGTGGGCGATGTTTGTGGCGAGCTTTGATACTTTTCCCATTCATCAGCTTTTATTTCGCTCTCTTGGCCCTCTCTGCATCAAATTTATTACATGCTAATATGATGATATCCCACGACTCGTAAGTATTGATTGTACACATTGGTATAGGAAAATACTGAACTGTCTAACGCTTTTGCCGATACATTATAGGTCAGAAGGTGGGGCAGAGACAAAATTTTTTGAGCGACTTCGAAAGGAGGAAGTTGAACAGTTTGATTTGAATAATTTTAATGTTTGTTCCATCATAACCTTTGCTAATCAATCCGTAGTTAAATTTTTTCCCATTCCCTAAAATGGTGCTGTATCCGAATTATAACTGTAATTCAAGAACATTCTGATAATGGGGTGGAAAGTTAACATAAATAATGACGTGTTGAAACACTTTGAAAGAGAAAACAGTGGCAGTGCTCTAAGCAGATTTTTCTGAAATGGAAAATCTGTAATGATTACATTAAACATTTTGACCTTGCGAATTGAAGTAGGTCTTTGAATTTTTGGGAGTATCTTTTAGAAAATACATTCCTTAACATGAAATACATCTTAAAATTTAAAGAAATGTATTTCGAACAAAGATTGTGTCTTCCGATTCAATAAGTTTATTTAACAAAAGAATAGCAGTTGCTGACTGACATTATTATGTCACAGTATGAAAATGAAATGAATTTTCGAAATTATCAAGTAATTTCAGTGCTTTTCTATTCCGAGATTGCTTGTACACTTTTTAAATTTAATTTTTGTTCCTTATGCCCAAGAACACACTCGTGCAATGAAACAACATCTTCAAAATAGGTTACTGAAGTTTTATACATAATGTATTAGCTAAGAGTGAAAACCATGCAACTGCACTACAACCAAAATTTGCAGTTCATGCTTGTGCTCAATACAAGTCATTAAAATGTCAATAAAACACGATATGTTTTGTTTTCACAAAATCACAGAGGGAGGTGTTATCACAAAAGACATTTTCATATATTCAATTTTGAGATTCTATTTTTTCTACGAGAGGCTCAATTCGTGTAAAACCGGATGGCACAAGGTTCAGCATGCTACATCACTAATTGCAAAAAGGCACGATGCTATTTCTAGGTTGTTTAGTCACCAAATCCTTAATAATTACATATACCATTAAATTATTATAACTTACTCTTTGAAAATGATGATTATGATGGTGATGATGATGATGATGATGGGAAGGTAACCGCCAAAACCCCCAACTCACTGTTGAGTGAATTTTATTAAAATTTGTCAGCAGCGAATAATAATTTAGATTTAGTGCAAGACTGTGAAAATTCATTTTAAACACATTTTCCTTAACGGTTCTCGGTCTACTTTGTCGTTAAACACTCAAAAGAATACGAAAGATCGTGATTTCACCTTCGTGAGGCAGCCGCTGACTGACTGCCCCTCATCACCGACCCTCAGCACAAGCATGGTATTGCTCGGCAAGGAAATTAAAATGCAACGAGTTTGCAAGTTACCCCGGATATTGCAATTCGAATTTTTGGCGCGCTCACCTAATGTTTTATTGTAAGCTCTCCTTATAATTTACAGAAACAGTTGAAGACTCATTTTAAAACAAGGGGAACGGATAAGTCTTCATTAAGCCCCCACTCCTTACTACCTTTTGGCAACAGGAGGTATATTTAACATTTGGTAATGATTGTGGACCCTCTTAGTGCCCACTTAGAGAATTGTTAAGAGTTCATTTGAAAGTTTGAGGGGCGGGTCTATCTTTAATTTGGATCTTAACCCCGACAACCTGTCGGGGAAGTTGAAAGAAAACTAAGCAGCCTCCGGCCATGTGAGATGTGTCTATGGTTTTGTTAGATGTCCAGGAACACCGAAAAATACGAAAGTAATGGAGGAGTTTAGATTTTGACTAAAAAATGCAAATATTGATACGTTATTCCGCCCATTCTCGCTCTGCGTGTACCGACTGACTTCTAATACCAGAGCATCACTGCCTAAGTCGCTGCTGACGACGTGCAACCGCTAGGCTCCAAGGAAGCGTATCACTAAATACTTCCCAATCACGTATTGCGATATGGAACAGCAAATTTCTTTTATATAATTGGATGTAAAGAACTGTTGCACTGTTTCCGAATATACTACACTATACTGTACTATACTCGTACTATTGCAGTATTCGTGAAGCCTTTTTGTGAAAATATTTAATTTATTGCAGTGTAATATATGAGAGTATTTTACTTGTGGGACGTGGGAAGTATTTTTCTATTTTTTGAAGAGCCATTATATGGTTTTGTTCAACAGCATTTTTGCTGCGGCAGACCACTAATTTAGAATGTAATTTTTTCTCTGGCCATTAATTTTTACAGGCACTTGAATAATACAATGCACATGTCATAACATTTTTCATATAAATCGATGTTTTCTTATAAATGAATTCTTGATTTCAACATTAAAATTATAAAATGATTTTATAATTCTTAATTAAAATGTAATAACGAACAATAAAAATTATTATATGAAATAATAAAAGACAAATATCAAACAATAATTTAGTGTATTCTCTGAAGTGTTATTGACGCAACTGAGAAAACTCGGAGATATTGTGGTGAGAAACAATAAAAGTGTAAACGAATCCTACAGCGCGGCATGCACGTAGGAGGTAGTTCCTAAGTTTCCTAATTGATTTTGTACGCACATATTAGAGACATTTTAAGTATATGTGCTTTATGACTCAGTCATGGTATACAATGTAGTAGGCGGTAGTTGAGAGTATCGTGGTTGTGGTACTGATTTAACTCCTCAACCTTGTTTATACTGCTTTACCCAAAGGCACTCAGCAGCCGAATACGATACATTGAGATTACATTGACTAATATTAACATTGTTTAGGAAACATGATAGATAGATGTGTACATTGAGTACATGAACACGTTAAATAGATTAAATAACTGTGGTTTAAATGTGTGAAGCTACATCAGGTTCATGATGATCAGCGAGGGTCGAAGAACTGTCGCGGTAGTTGCCGCTTTAGTCTATTGTAGGGAAGTCTTTTTTTCGATTTTGAAATGTACGCCTGAGGGAATCGGGGGAATTTGGGGATAGAAGCGAGAGTATAGGAAGGAGAAATGGACCGAGATAGGGGTAATAGGGAGTTCGTTATGTAACTGGCAGTTAGGTGACAACCTATTCTACAATTACAAAAGCAATTCTATCATTACAAAAGCACCTAGCTTTTATAATGATTCGGAGGAATTTATTTTGGAAAATCTGAATTTTCCGGGGTATTAATTTGCTGGCTGAGGACTAGATAGAAGTTAGGATAAGATTGAACGGATCATTGATTGCTATAGGTGAGTGGCAATATAAAGTCGAAGTAGTAATGACTTTTTGAGAATGGGATGCAGTTGATGGGGTCTTCGGGTGGCCAGAGTTATTTTGTGAGGCGTATTTGATTTCCAAGAGAGTCTTCTGTCAGATAGTATACCGAGATATTTCACTGACTCGATGTTTATGAGCCAAGTAATCCTTTTCCTTGAATTGAGAGGGGGAGGATTATTTGGTCTGTGAAGGGTGAGGATTTTTATTTGACTTTTTGCTGGATTTATTTGGCCTCAATATCGCATTATGCGAATGAATTTTGTTAATTTTCAGCGAACGTAGTAAACATGATGTGATTCATATTCTTTGAGAAAAATGAAAGATGTATTTTATCACCATAATTTCAATTTTTCATAAAGTTTCGGTATATGTGATAACTTGAAATAAAAGATGGTAATCATGACGATAATTTATTAATACAATAAAAGTTTTTGCCTGGTATTTTAACTTGTAAACAATAAATCAGAATTGCCTTCATTATTTTCTAATTGGAGTAAATTTAATATCCAGTGTTAATGATACCCGAAATATTTATATAAAAGAAATATTAGAACACTCAAAATTTTATATTAAATTCATTTTAATTATTTATTGGTCTGTGCTGACAATATGATGCTGAGCACTACTAGAATTTAAAAAAATGAAATGGAGTAATTTAATAAAGGAAATTCAACTAATGATACTCTCAGAAAAAAATTAATTACTACACGCGTTTTTGGTACGTTAACAGTCTTATGTTGTCATAAGTCCTTTCGAGTATGCAATAACAGATCGTAAAATGCAAAACCTTCATCTGTCTTTATGACTGTTCCTGTAGAATTTCCATTCCCTTTATTAAAGTTATTTGTCTGCTCTCCCTCTTGAATTGCTGGAGCTCCTCCACCAATCCCACTCTGCCTGTCTCAGAATGCACTTCATTAAGCGGGGCTGCTAGTTTGTCAGTGCCCACAATTAAGGCTCTACTCTGAGCCTCTGTCTTCCAGGTTCTCCAGAGGGAGCGCTTCCCTCAAGCACAGAAGAGACAGCTCCTCCTGGCAGATCCCGGTGCCATTTACTTCCCACCGCATTATCCGCTTTGCGTTCCTTGCTAGCGGGCCGCAGTATAAGGAGAAGCGTATTACAACCATAGTGGAAGTAACAAGGTGAAACCTGAATAGGTAACTCAGAGCATCTACTGATGTCTCTATAGTGTCTCTGACAGGGAGGTCCTGGGTTCGAGTCCCGACGGTGGCAGAATTTTCGACACTGGCTAGGTAGCTAGGTGGAGTTCAGTCGTTGTCTGGAGAATTCTAGTGGCCGACGGCTCTGATCGGTAGTTTTCCGTGGTCTCTCCGATCAACAACAGGCGAACGCCGGAGCAGTATCCTAACAAACGGGTCACGACAACGCGCGATCTCTCCGTCCTCTTCCTTGTCCTATCCTCACCCCTTACACACACACACTTACACTAACATGCACTACACTACCACACACGCTGGGAGATTGATCGGGAGCTGAGAGTTTGGCTCGGCTGGGGCGGTGACCAGCTGGTGGGAGATACCTGATTAGGGAAAACCCCGCTAACGGACGGTAGTTCGGCGCCGGATCTCCCCCCCCCCCAGGGTGGGAAATATTACCGCCATCTTCTGAGGAAATATGCACTACACTTACGAGACCAATAGTTTTAGCAGTAGACGCGTCCAAAATCAATAATCAATCAATCAACCAACCAACCAACCAATCAACAAGATTCCCGAGGACGTGCAGTAACAGACAATAAAATTTGTACTCCGTAGCCAAATTGGTGGGCACGGGATACTCTGAATTTGGTGAGTTTATATTTGTAAAAAGTTTGTAAAGGTCTTGTAAAATAAAATTATTAAAATAATATTATTGATGTTTATTACATTATCTTAATTTTTTATCTTAATTTTCATCTTATGTGCGTATTTAGTGTTTCCGGTCTCGTCAACTTGTATAGTTTTTAGTCTGGTAAGTGTAGTGCATATTAAATCGCAGGAGATGGCAGTGTTCCTCTCTCGGCGGAACATGAGATCTATCGCCGACCTACACGTCGGCTAGAGGGAGGTTTTCTCTCTCTAGGAATCTCCTCCATCTGGACAGGCCGGGTGGGGCTCCAGTCGGCCAGGATATCGAATGGTCAGGCGGCATGTAAGTGTGTAAGTGTAAGTGTTCGTGGAAAAGGAGAGGACGGGACAAGGATGAGGAAGGAAAGATAAGCGATTCGGGGATCGTTTATTACGATACTCTTACGGCATTCACCTGGTATTGATCGAAAAAACCTCGTAAAACTCAGAGTTACCGGCCACTAAAATTCTTCACCGGACACTTGGCAACAAATTTGTAGCCACTTCAAACAAAATTTCGAAACATGACTCATAGGTTAAAGAACCCCAAAACTAGAAAAATCCGTTTCAAATTCTACATCCGTGATCGTCATACAGATCATAACCCAGAACGATCGGGAAATATCTCGGTGAAACTACTGTGTACCATTGAGCCACTAGTACAGTTCACAGACAGACAGATCGACTGACTCTTTCAGAAAAACTCTCTCAGCGATCCACAAAACGTGTAGTTATGTCAAAATATTTTTCAGGCGCTTGATCTCAGGTGCCGCTGAGAGAGGAACATTGTCACGTCCTGCGATATAATATGCGCTACACTTACCAGATTAAAGACTGTATAAGTTGACGCGTCCGGAAACACTAAATACGCACGTAAGATGAAAATTACGATAAGAATTTAATAAACGTGAAATAAATGATTTTAATAATATTATTTTACAAGATCTCTACAAATCTTCCACAAACCTAAACTTACCAATTCTAAATAGAATAACTCGTGTTCACCAATATTTCAGCCGACAAGATCAGCGTACCGAGACCGCTACGGTCGAGAATGGTAGTTCCGACATTCATTACCGAGAACGAACGATACCGATACTGGGCCTGTTAGTGGGATGTGCCATCCGTGTTAGCGTACGAAAAGGCAAGAATGGGCAACGATGGGCGATGATAGTAACATTTTAAACACATCATTTATTCCACTTGCAAAAGTGGGGGTAACCAAACTACGTATACAAACTAGTATGGCATGCTCAATGACGAAATTTGAAGTAAAATTCAATATACGAGTACATCGCACGCTACAAATATTTGCGTAATTGTGCAATTGAAGCGTCACAAGCACGGAGGTAAAGCCATTTTTATAAAGAAAATGTTTTAAATTATCTTTTGTTATTAAAAGTAATTTAATTTTTTGTATTATATTATTTTCTCCTTTGTAAGAGATGCTGTGGAGCTTCTCACAATGGAAAATCATCAAGAATACTAGAAAATTGCTCCCAGAGCACACTTCCACCAATACTGCCAAGAAAAGCCGAGAATGATTGGTACCCCAAGTTACAATCCTTGTCAGGGACATACGTATACAGTTCTCGGTCACAAGGAGATTCTTCCTTTCTTACGATATTGCTCAAGCAAACCAGCGAGAACGATCAATAATGACGACGTTGTGCTCGAATATATTGTTGAGCCATGTGACGATTTTTTTTATCCTAATTGATGCTAAACCGAATTGGGGGCATGGTCGGTAATTCATGCGTCTGTAATGTTTCACATTTATTTCACAAACGTTGGCTAACTTACACTTGAACCATTTTACGCTCTTTTATTCTTGTCATTCCGCCGACTGAAGAATATCAATGTATTTATGTAGACAGAATACAAGAAATGTACACTTTAAAAAGTTCTTTTATGAAATTCTAGTAGCTTGCCGCAGCAAAAATGCTCTTACACAAACCACACATAATGTCTTTCCAAACATAGCATGTACAAATTCAAGAACAACAGATTCTATTGAATAATCACTTCTCCCCATAGCACGTCACACAGTTTTTAACTCTTTTGACGGAAAATAAATAAATAAATAATACTTCAATAAATTAAATATTTTAATAACAATAGTATATTTACACAATGAAACAATTCGTTATATACTAAAACCATAAAAAAATGCTGTTTCACAACAAGTAAACAAATATTTGATGTGATCAGTCTCTCCTCGGCCTTGCTGTTACATGACGTCATCTATGTCGATATCAGTACCGGGAGCGGTAGCTCAGTGCATCAACTGATGTCACTGCAGCGCCTCTGACCGGGAGGTCCTAGGTTCGAGTCCTGACTGCGGTAGGATTTTCGACACTAGCTTTTCAGCTAGGTCGAATTCAGTCGCTGTCTGGAGGAGAATTCTAGCGGCCGGCTGCTCTGATCGGTAGTTTTCCGTGATTTCTCCGATCAACACCAGGCGAATGCCGAAGCAGTACCCTACCAAACAGGCCACGGACCGCTCGCGATCTGGCCCTCCTCTTCCTTGTCATATCCTCTCCTCTTACACACACACTTACACAAACGTGCACTACAGATCGGTCGGGAGCTTAGAGCTTGTCCCGGCTGGGGCGGTGCCCCGCTGGTGGGCATGTCCTGGTGAGAGGGAAACCCCACTAGCCGACGGTAGGTTGGTGCCGGATCTCGCCCTCCAGCGGGGAAGGATCACCGCCATCTCCCGAAAAAAACATGCACCACACTAACGAGACTAATGACCGAAGCAGTTGACGCGCCCGGAAACACGATTCAATCAATCAATCGACATCAGTGACACCCTGAGAATGAAATTCAGTCGGCAAGCGCAATGTGAGAATTGGCGGAATAAGAGCATCAAATTTTTGTATTTTTCAGTCAAAATGGAATTTGTTTCATTATTTTTCGATTTCCCCGAGTTCCTATGAATCTAACAAAACCATTGGACACTTCTCACAGAACAGGAGGCTTTTCTTTCAATTTCTGCGCGCATTTGAAATTCATGATATATGTTATTTGCGTGCGTAATTTGGTGACTAAAAATTAATCTCTTAAGACTTTCATTAAAAGTATGGTGAAGTAAACAAAGCGGAATTTTTTAATTTAGGTATTTATGGCCTGTCCGTTTACATCTCTTTACATCTTCTGCCTTTTGATAGGATTTCTATATTCTTCAATATTCTTTTTCGTAAAGACATCGGAGCAATGTAAATCACTCATGAAAACTATTCCTAACCTCCAACTACACGCACTGAGTTGACATTTTGAAGCTTTAACAGCTGGCACTCTATCTCGTACGGTTGACTAAAGAATAAATTTCGCAGAGCGATGAGATTTTCGGCGGTGCTCAAGTGTTTTAGACTATTGGCCTGTGTCGACTGGCATCAACAGACTATTCAATTTGTCACAATGAATTTGTTTACACAATAATAACCGTAAAAAGTAGAAAACCTGGATATTTTATTTCTTCACGATCTTAATGAAAATCTAGACATTAATTTTTTTCTGATGGTAAATTTCCAACAGTTGAAGGTGTAAAATGTTATATATTCTACTGGACTCTTTAGGTCAATAGAGGATCTAATAATGAAAGGTCTAAAATAAGAAACAGGAACTCCCTACCTACTCTAACATAGAGGAAGAAAACTATGCGGGGGTCCGTCCCCCCCTGATATACGACTGTTAATGTAAATTATCAGTCACTAAGTGGTGAGTTACATGTTCCTAAGGACATCTTTTCTCGTAAACAAAACCATTATAAAAGAGATGGTCTTTTTAGGGATTCCCCTCTGCGTTCAAGCACCTCCGTAAGCATCCTCGTAATGTAATTCTTCCACTAACTTTTCTGGAAGTTCTTCGCCGCTCACATTACTGATGCGCTATGTCTTTTTAGTTCGTGTATCTCAAGGATTGCTAAACTACCTTTACTTTTTTACTCTGAGCAGCTGTCAATGTCATTTACTTTCCTTCTACCTCTCCCTCTCAGCCTTCTTTCTTTCACCCCACGCAGACCCCCCCTTAACGACACGGGTATTTCTTCCCGACTTTCAGCCTCGCCACGACTCGCCTCGCCCCGATTCGCTTCGCTCCGACTCGCTTCGCCCCGACTCACCTCCCCCGACTCGCCTCGCCCCGACTCGCCTCGCCCCGACTCGCCTCGCCCCGACTCGCCTCGCCCCGACTCGCTCGCACGACTCGCCTCGCCTCGCCCCGACTCGCCTCGCCCCGAATCGCCTCGCCTCGCCCCCTACTCCACCTCGCCCCGACTCGCCTCGCCTCGCTCCGAATCGCCTTGCCTCGCCCCGACTCGACTCGCCTCGCCCCGACTCGACTCGCCTCGCCCCGACTCGACTCGACTCGACTCTCCTCCGACTCGCCGACTCGGCTCGACTCGCCCCGACTCGACTCGCCTCGCCCCGACTCGACTCGCCTCGCCCCGACTCGACTCGACTCGCCTCGCCCCGACTCGCCTCGCCCCGACTCGCCTCGCCCCGACTCGCCTCGCCCCGACTCGCCCGACGCCTCGCCCCCTCGCCTCGCCCCGACTCCGCCTCGCCCCGACTCGCCTCGCCCCGACTCGCCTCGCCCCGACTCGCCTCGCCCCGGATCGCCCTCTCCCGCCCTCGCCTCGACTCGCCCCGACTCGCCTCGCCCCGACCTCGCACTCGCCCCGACTCGCCTCGCCCCCTCGCCTCGCCCCCGACTCGCCTCGCCCCGACTCGCCTCGCCCCCGACTCGCCTCGCCCCGACTCGCCTCGCCCCGACTCGCCCGCGACTCGCCTCGCCTCGCCTCGCCCCGACTCCCCGACTCGCCTCCCTCGACTCGCCCCTCTCGCCTCCTCCCCGACTCGCCTCTCCCCGACTCGCCCTCCCCGACTCCCCGCCTCTCCCCGACTCGCCTCTTTTGCTTCGCCCGATTCGTCTTGCTTCTCCCCAGAATCGACCTGTCGCGCCACCTTTGTCCCGCCTCCTCTTGCCTACCCCTCCTCGCCTCGACTCTCCTCACCCCACATCTCGACTGCGTCGCTCGATTCACCTCGTCGCGTCCCGGTATTCTGCGCCGCGTCCACCCCAACATAGGACCGTCCGCTTTTTCACCTACCTTGCTCTGAACCATCATGATCCGCCCCGCCTGCCCCTGGCGAACTTTTCCCTCCCACTTCTCTCCTTCCCTGTCCTCCGGTGTTCTTCCTCAATTACTCTTCCCCCTCCCTCATCGCCCATTCCAACCCATCGCTCATCCGCCGACAGACGTCCTCATTAGGGGAAGCGCGCAACTCGACACCAAGACTTTAGCCGCAGTCGCCCGACTGCAAAGCAGGGCGCGCCTGATTGGACACGGGGCGGGGAAAGGCGGAAGACGAGTCGGCGAGAGATATCTCATTAATACGACCGGCGCTGGCGCTATCATAGGATCGAGGCGACTGTTAAAGCTTCGGCCAAGCCTTGCGAGAAGTAAAAGGAATTTCTCCCTCACGCAGCTGGGAAAACTTGGGAAGTAAGGACCGGAGGGAAGAAGAAGGTGCTCCGCAACAGGTCGTGATGGAGCCCCAGGGGGTCGTGAGGCGCGGGCGGTGGAGTTATTGCACCCTCGATGCGAGGAGGGGTGTGGCTTCCACGTCGCTCCCCTCTCTGCTCGGGTGTAGCCTCAGTCGTGTGACGCTTATTTGACTGGAGGGATTGGGGGGATGGATGACCCCGTGGAGGAACGTTCGTTTCCGTTTGTCTGAAAGAGCAGTACAATTCATATCTTCAAAACGTCTAC
The DNA here is from genome assembly GCA_011170035.1 of Teleogryllus occipitalis. NCBI lineage: Eukaryota > Metazoa > Arthropoda > Insecta > Orthoptera > Gryllidae > Teleogryllus > Teleogryllus occipitalis. The sequence goes on along the minus strand of BLKR01015098.1, from coordinate 54,429 downwards.
GTTTATGTATGAAGTATCTCATGGAACTTTTTGACAGTTGTGGAACAAGGGACATGTAATGTTTCTGAAAGTTTTAATTTCGAAATGATTATAGTTTTTAAAATGTTAATCCAGTTTAACGGGAAAAATTGAGAGTTAGAACTTTACTGCCACTATAAATTCTTAAGCGGTGAGGAGAAAACATAGAACTCAAGAAGCAAGGGAAGACGTAGAAAGATACTGTGATCAGCTCAGGGTCTAAGTTTTATTATGATAGGTCCAAAGACCAAATTGTATTTATTGTGAGTTAAAGGTTATACATGATTATTTCCCATAATATTTTCAATTTGGAAACAAATTCAGAAAAAGTAAACATGGCTGAGGACATTAAGCAATTACAGTAAATTTGTGTGTTTTGGATTCTGGGAAACCAAAATGTGATTCAAGTTTGGTTAGCAATTCTTTAAAACTAAGCTAGTCTTTTTAAGATGTAAAAGTACTTTGGAAATTATCTACCATAGGTCAGTATTAAGAACTATTGACTGGGCAATCTGAATGACATATTTGAATATTTAATTTATTAATCTTCACTCAACATGTAACACATTTTCGATTTTAAGTGTCTTTAATTCTCGAAATTACTTATCTAAATACATAAGCACACCTCCCAAACGAACTTGGGTAAACAGCCCGATTAATTGATGATTGATTGCTAGTCATTTTGGGCGCGTCAACTGCTAAGATCACTAGTTCTGTAAGCATAGTCCATGGTTTCTCCCTCGGGAGATGGCGGTGATTTTCCCCTACTGGATGGCAAGATCCGGCGCCGACCTACCGTCTGCTAGCGGTGTTTTCCTCGAACAAGAATCTTCCACCAGCGCGGCCACGCCCCAGTCGGGACAAGCTCTGTGCTCCCGATCGGTCTCCCTGCATGTGGTAGTGTAGCGCATGTGACTATAAGTGAGTGTAAGGAGTGAGGATAGAAAGAAGAAGTAGGATAGATCGCGCGCTGTCCGTGTCCCGTTTATTAGACATTCGCCTGGTGAAGATCGGAGAATACACATGAAACTACCGATCACAGCAGCAGACCGCCAATTCTTACTCCAGACAGCGACTAAATTCGACCTCGCTATGAAGCTCGTGTCAAAAAATCCTGTCACCGTCGGAACTCGAACCTAGGACCTCCCGGTCAGAGGCACTGCTATGACATCAGTTGAATTGAGCCACCTCTCTTGGTATAACAGTCCGGTACGCCAACCGTTATATCACCGAAGTCACTATGTGTATTACTTTAAATAGACTTAAAGTTACTTCTAATGCTTATTAATTAAATAGAAACATGGATACAATATTTGAAAATCACATAAAATCCCTCAAAACATCACATCACAAACCACCTAAAATTAGTCAAAATACTGGTATAAAATGTTATACATTTGCGGTCTTCTAGTTAATTATATTATCTACAATAATTATTATATAATTTTATTGCCTGTCTTGAGGCAGACCAGTTAGGAGCTTAGGGCTTATCCTAGCTGGGGCGGTTATCCCACTAGTGGAAATTACCTGGTTGGAGAAAACCCTGTTCGTCGTCGTGTAGTCGGATAAAAGCTTGCATTGCAAGGACGGGACGGGACTTATGGTCATAGAAGTGGGCGTGCCCGGAAACACTAATGCATGAATCAATTAAATGAATCAGTCCGCGAAATGTTGATTTTTAACAAGGAACTACGTATTTGAGAACCACCGAATTAGCAGGACTTATACGCTTCTCACTTATATACTTCGGTTTTTATAACACGGCGCTAGAGGGCCTGTCTTCACAATGGAATATGGCATGGTTTTTCGCGTCTTTCTCGGGCATGCCGCTTGATATCGTTTGATCTGTAGCAATGTTTGAATCTGTAGCAATGTTTGAAACAGTCACGATCACGCGACATCTAGCGCCACGACCGATACAGACGCGGAAAAGCCGTCGTGCCATATTTCATCGTGAAGACAGGCCCTCACGTGTCACGTTATAAAAAACGAAGTAGAGTTTTGACACAGTTGAAATGTACTTGGGATTTTCTAACGTGACGGCTGAGGGTAGTATCTCCAAGATGGAATTCGGCACGACATTTTGCTTCTTTCTTGGTCCTGCCGCAAGATGTCGCATCATCTCGACCGCATTAAGCAGTGATGTAGAACAAGCGAGTCAAGCGGCACGACCAAGAAGATGCGAAAAGCCGTGCCGTATTCCATCTTGGAGATACCACCCTCAGCCGCCACGTTAAGTTTGATTGGTTGATTGATCGATTTTTCGTGTTTCCGGGCGCGTCAACTGCTTTGGTCATTAGTCCCGTTTGTGTAGTGCATGTTTTTTCTCCGGAGATGGCGATGATCTTCCCCCGCTTGATGGCGAGTTCCGGCGCCGAACTACCGTCGGCTAGTGGAGTTTCCCTCTAACCAGGACTCTCCCACCAGCGGGGCACCGCCCCAGCCGGGACTAGCTCTAAGCTCCCGACCGATCTCCCGGAATAGTGTAGTGCATGTTTGTGTAAGTGTGTGTGTGTAAGGGAAGGGGGATAGGAGAAGGAAGAGGAAGGAAAGATCGCGCGCGGTCCGTGGCCCGTTTGGTAGGGTACTGCTCCGGCATTCGCCACGTTAGGAAACCCAAGTATACTTGGGATTTGGGAAGAGGAACCGGCGCGCCGGGCGAGGCGGATGGCGCTGGGAGCCCCTTCCCCCGCGCCGTGGAGCGTGCCTCGCCGAGCGGGCGCCAGGAATACGCGACCGGCGCGTAATCGTGTTAAGAGGCGCTCGGAGGGACGGATGCGTCACCGGCCAGGCGGAGAGGCGCACCCGTCACCCCTCCCGTTAACCCGCTTGCCCCACCACCCCTCGCTTCACCTCACGTGACCACGTCACACATGCCATCGCTTAGAATCATCACTTCACCATTTCGCATTAGCTTCAATATATATATGTATATATATATATATATATATATATATATATATATATATATATACACATATTTCATTTTACTACTAGCTTCATGTGGTGCCTCCGATGGGTACTTCAGTAAGTTTTATTGTTGCTATGAAATTTCATAATATAAATGAATTTCGAACATATTACAATATCGCCGGGCCGTTAATTCTGAGGTATAGAGAGTTACACGCTAAACTAACGACTAAAATACATTTTTTCCATTTCAAAATTAGGTTTAATTATAGTCTATTTGATGAATGAAGTAACAATTTATGAACAGCGTGTCATCAATGTTCTCGTGGATGCTTTAAAACCACCAAAACATGTATTTTCTTAAAATTCTTCCAGAATATCCCAGAGGAAAACGGCCAAGATTGCGCAAATCAGTTTGACTTGTCCAGAGGATTCAAACTAGCTATTGACTTATGTATGTCCCGTAAGTCAATCAAAACGCGCTTTAATTGCTTAAAATGCCCAAAAAACAGTATAAATGTTAAGATAAATTTCTTAGAATTTTCTGGATGGATCCGTAAAAATATGTTTCGTTCCTCATTGGGAGTCCGAGGTGCATCGAATGACACCTCATTTGTCTTGTTTCGTTGACCGGAAGTGGTCTAAACGTCAGTAACGGATAGACAGACGCAGGGTACTCGATTAGTACATAAGGATTTTGCGAATTTTACTGATCACTTACCGTCACCTCACACCACTGACCATTGCCTCTTTGCATTTTTCATTACCTCTCATCTCTTTCCATCACTTCTCTCCAATATTCAGCACTTCTCAAAACATTTCATTACTCATTATTTTTAACCACCTCTTACCATTTTCATCATCTCTCATCATTTTCTATCACATCACCTATTACCATCATCTCTTAAAGCTTTCTACCATCTCTCATTACTTTCCATCACCTCGCCAGTTTCCGTCACCTCTCATCACTTCACAACTCCTTTCATTTCTTCGTATCGCCTCGCATTGCCTACTACCATCTCACTTTATTTAACCCATCTGTGTCATGTCATCGCTTACCTGCTCTACGCCTTCCTTGTCTCCCTTTTCCCGCCTCACCACGCTTCGCCACGCCACTCCAGGTGCAGCGTCACGGAACTGCTTTTCGCGCAGTTCGTCCTGTGATTTCTCTGGCAGCGAGTGCGCTCGCGGAGGCGCCGTGTTAATGAACGCTCCCAGCCGCTTGTGTCTCTTGGCACGTAGATTGTTCTTGGCAAAACATCGAAGAAGTTGAAGTTTTAGCTGCGAAGTCGTCAATATTAGTATCATTGTACTGAATAAATCGTGAAGAAGAAACGCCAAGCCGTGGTGGGCCTGCTGTCAGTACAGAGATATAAAATATCGACAATATTATTTGAACTATTTAATGTATTTTTAGAGGTTCAAGTTTCATTCTCTTTCTTTGTGGGGGATGAAAATTCTTTATGTTCAGTATTTTATATTAGTTACCAAACATCCTCGTTCTCGACAGTCGTGCCATCTTTTCGCAGTGTTGTCTCGAATTTCGTACTACGTTTGTCACGCGATGACTGATTATGTACTGACGATTTACTAAAGAATGATTACCAGCTATTTGCAAAAATAAGTAATCAAAAGATAAAATAGTACAATTACTGAAGTGTGTTATATCTGGCACTAAGGAATTATCAATAATTATGAATGCAAAATGTCACTACTAATAATGTCGGATTGAGTTGTAAATTTACACCACACAATTTTATGTCCTTTCACGCATAACATATCCGCTTGCTCGTGGGGCAGTTCTCACGATCTGCGCATTTGGAAGTGGGTCAGTACGCCGTGACCGATTTCTTCGCAACTTTGTGAAATGGTGATGAATCGATAATACCGTCTTCGAATCGATATTTCTTTCTCCTCCGGTTACGGGTTCTTGATAAAACTGTTCGGAAGAAAAGAAGTAAAAATTTATACCTTCCATGCAGGAAAAGAGCATTTTTAGCACATTTAGCTTTCCTTTTACTTACGTCAAATATATTTTTAATGAACATGGAATGTCTATTACAACAAACAATACATTGTTAAAACAATTCCAGAATTTTAAGAAAACTAACATACCGTCAATTTTACATTCAGTTTCAAAACCAATCAAAATATCAGATTCGATATCATCGGTAGACTGTGGATCAAGTGCTTTTCATTATGTATATTGTTAAAAGTCGTCAACTCTTTCTTATACATGTTCGGAATACGAAACTGGATAAAAATGCGTTAATTATGTTCGTTTGAGTGTTGAACGTTACTACATACAACGAAAAACTTTAAAACATATTTTAAAATGGAAATTTTGGAGGAAATAAACGCAAAAAATGCTTCTTAACATGAACGTACAGATAATAAGCACAGATATATTAAATAGTACATTTACACACACTCATGTGCGTACAATTATTATTTGATGATAATATGAAGGAAGGTGATTGCATTTAGGTTTATTTATTTATTTATTTATTTATTTATTTATTTTACGTCAAAAAACAGTTCAAACTGCGTATGACGTGCTATGGGGAAAAGTGAATTGTGTGCACATTTTCAAAATTCTGTGATCCCTTCACTAAGTCATATACTACTTAAAAAAAACCTCCCATGTAATAAAATCTATTTTCAAGGATAACTAAGCAATAAATTTTGGCGCTTATCCATGTTGTCCTTCGGAATAATACTTCCTGCCGCGACAACATGGAAACATGAATTTGAATAATTGTATTTCCCACTGAATTCTAGAAGACGTGCACAGAAAATGAAGTTACATTTATGTCCAGAAGCAAAACAAGGGGCCATCTCAGCATTTGCTCAATGGATCAGGGAAACTGGACGAAAAACCTGATCGAGATGGGGGTCATTGACCCGGAGGCTGTAGTACAATAGTTGTTACAGGTTGTTTATACACATTTATACAGTCCAAATGGTTGGGAGGAAGACCAGGAAAGACGTCGCGGCTTAGTTGCTTAATGAGTAATGAGCACCTCGTCGTCTTGTGTGCGGTTCCGCGCGCCCCAGTAGCCCTGTTCGCCGGCTGCGCGTCCTCTGCCAGGCGAGCCGCAGCCGCGCCTCTCCCCGGCGCAGCAGGTGCCCGACGCCGCCGTCACGCCCCATCGTCTCGCGTCGTTTGCTGCCCCGCCCAGCTCCTCTGCTCCCCACGACGACGGTTATACTCTGACTTGCTTCAGGGGAATACAAAGTACCAGGGGAATACAAAGTCTGTGCGGACGAAAACGTGGAGATGCCTTTGCAATCAAGCGTTAAGTAAACATATTCTCATCCTCCTCTTTAACATCATCAATTTCATCATCATCATCATTACAGTTGTGAAAATTGAACCCTCCGACCCCTTATGCCACTTAAGAATTCTTGTTTTTGTGTAAAAAAATGAAACTCAAAGGAAGTTACTCTTTTTTTTACTCCACATATTGTTTAAAAAACTAGAAAGTGCATTCCCAGACCAAGCGAAATGCGTTTCCTTTTGATTGATTGGTTAGTGATTCCGAGCGTCTAAACTGCTTAGGCCATACAGAGTCCCGTATATGTAATGCATTATTTATTGGGAGAGGTAGCAGTGATCTTCCCTTGCTGGATGGAGAGATCCGGCGCCGATCTACCCGTCGGCTTGCGGGGTTTTCCATAACGAGGTATCACCCATCTGCGAGGCACCGCGCCAGCAGACGCAAGCTATAAGCTCCCGACTGTTCTCCCGGCATGTGCGATAATCTAGTGCATATAAGTGTGTGAGTCAGTAAGGGGTGGAGATAGGACAAGGAAGAAGAAGGAAAGATCGCGCGCGATCCGTGTTGAAATGTATCAAAAGAACAGGAAGGTTGAAATATCAAATATAAGTTTATTGAGCTTTTTGCTTTGCTAAATACATAATCCAAATTGTACAATAAACAAAGCCGGGGTACATCAACCAGCCAGAAGAGAAAATACCAAGTCCGTATCCGATCACAGTTTCTCCAGTAGATGTGCAAGTTCTGAACCTCGTCACTAACAGTTCCAGTAGAATAACTATGTTCACAACGTAGTCGGCGCAACGGAACCAGTAACAATAACTATAACGCAATCGCTCATAGCCCAAATCTAATCTGCTTTTGCGGGCGCCAGGTCGCCCCTTATACACGCTTCGCCGCTGCTGGCCCAGACTCGCTCCGATGGCTTGCTGTATGGTGGAACGAATATTGCTACGCTGAACTGTAGGTTTCAATATAGAGCACACAACACGTAGCCCGTTCGTTAAGGTACTGTTCCGGCTTTCGCCTGGTTTTGATTAGACAAAACACGGAAAACTACCGATCAGAATAGCCGACCGCTAGAATTATTCTCCACACAGCGGCTGTATTCGACCTAGCTTGTAGCTGCTGTGGAAAATCTTTGCTTTTCGACTCTATTACTTTTCATAATGTAGACTACATAGACTAGTCCTTTGCAATCTCGAAAAACAAAGGCAATTGTGCTAATTAGGGAAGGCAAGCAGATTTGGAATTCAATCTGAATTGTAATCTAGCAGACAAATTAAATGTATTCATTAGTGAGTGGTTAATGTTAATCGAAATCGTCCCCGTTAACGAGTACTAATTTTGTGGTAGAAAATCTCTCAGGGAATTTGGCTTGTACAATCGTAGGCTCTGGTTGGGAGTCCGCCACTCACCAGCCAAGCTAATATACATCGCATCACAGCCGTCCGTCGCGGCGTCCCAGGCCGCCAACGCGCCCGCCTCAATTTCCTTCGCCCTGGAGGGACCCGCCGCGTCGGGGCGGGAGGGCCGCCTGCAAGTGACTGCATCGCGGAGAGCCGCCCCGCGGATCCAATCTCGGTTAGGACGCAGCCCCACCGCCCATTGTCCGCAGCACGGCGCGGCCTCCCCGGCTCGACTCCCCATCTCCATCCGGGACGATTCGGTCCCGCGCCCGCCGCCCGCTTCCCGCTCCTGTCCTCCGCCCCGACAGGCCTCAACTGCGATCTGCTTCCGCCTGGCCCCTGCCCACGCTCACAACGCAGTCACCGTTCTCGTGTCTCTGTCTCTGTCCCGTTCCGGCCCCCTATTATCCTATCTTCTTCTGTGGACTGTTGTGCTTATGTGGGTGTCTTGAACTGACTTCCCTATCCCTGACCCACGTCGCGCATCCGTCATCGGTATTGCTGCCGTCTGTTCTTGCCCGTCTCTATTCCGTTCTCCCATTCCGTCCCCGCCCCCATGACCAACCCTTACTCTTTTCCGTTCGTCCTGTGGCCATTCTTTCCTTGTTCTAGATCCCATGACACACTCCTTGTTCCATTCCACATCTCCGTGCCCATCACTTCCTTGAACCTGCCCCCGTGGCCAACCCCTCCTTGTCCCAGACCCCGGGACCAACCCCTACTTGTTCCCGTGTCCGGGACCAACCCTTCTTTCCCCCATGACAAACCCCTCCTGGTCCCCGACCCAGTGACAACCCCCCCTTGTCCGCAACCCCATAATCAACACCTCCTTTTTCCCGTGTCCGTTACCAACCCTTCTTTGTCCCCATCTCCGTGACCAACCCCAACCCCGTGACTACCCCCCTTGTTCCCGTCCCCGGTGACATTCTTGTTCCCGTATCCATGACCAACCGCTCCTTGTTCCCGTTCCCTTGACGAACCCCTTCTCGTTCCTGTAATCACCCCCCTTCCCAGCTCCGTTGCTACTTCGTCCACCCTCGCCAGGTCCTCGTCTCGACCTCTTCCCGTCCGCATTTCGACCCTGATTCTCAACCGTCCCCTCCCATGCTTCCGATTTCCGTACCCAGGCCAGGTCTCCACTCCCAACCCCTACTCTCTCTCGGCCCTACAACTCCTGCCCGCTGACCGCAGAGCGCGACGCAGACAAACGCCGCCCACGGCTGTGTCCCCAGCAGCTGCCGGCACCGCCCCGCCCCCGCAGCGAGACACACTTCCCGGCTCCGTGGGGCTCCCGCCCCCCGCGGCGCCCCGGCGATCCCGGCGACACGCGCCGAGTCCACGCCCACCTCGGAAGCGGCAGGTGGGACATGCCTGCCAATCAGCGTCCTCCCGGGGCGGCAACGCAATGGGAAGCGTGCATTTCGGAAATTGGAAGTGAAACACGGCGCTGCTCGCCGGGGCTACCGCGACGGCTTTGTGTTGCCAGCCGGATACACAATTTGTCAGACTGAACACAATGGTTCTGAATTTGCATTGAGAGGGAATCGTCCGTATTCTCTCGGAAATATCAGCCACATAATGTAAATAAAGTTTAATGAACGGTGTAATGGATTACTTCGAAATATTGCTCGAATAAAATCTCTACATTTTCGAATCATGGGAAAGAGTTCAACCCTTTAAATTCCATTCATACCATTCATCCATTAAATCAAAAGATCTGTTTGGAATTTGGACTAGTGGCTCTTTCTCTGGCTTCTATCCGAACAACCACGGGTACCATGACGATGCTTTTCGTAAAAACAACATATTTTTTTTCATCTATCAAAGGAAGATATTTCTTAATGTACTTTGCGTCTCTTTCATATATTATTTATTGAGCATTCGGCAACCGGGCAGCATGGATAAACACACCGTGCTTTCTTCCAATTTGCTGGTAGGTGTTTTGCGTCACTGAAGTTATATTTCGTTCCAACAGAAATTACTCCCGCGAGACGAAGGCCATGACTCACGCGTATGCAATATCGTATACGTGAGTGGCGTGGTGCCTGTTGTGCAATTCCTCGTGCTCGTGTGCGTGTGTGTGCGCGCGTGGCGTTGACCCGGTAGCGCCGTGCGACGCGCCCGCGAGCCCTCCGCCTCCCTCGCCCTCGCCCTCGCTCGCCCTCGCCACTGCCACCGCCCTCGCCGCCAGCGCCGCTGCCACTGACGCTGCACAGTGGGCTGAAATGAGAGACTAGGCGCGCATGAAGAAGAAGGAGAGTGAGGAGGAAGAGAAAAAGAAAGCGGAGCATTAGAAGTAGGAGTAGGAGAAGAACGAGAAGGAGGAGGAGAAATAGGAGGAGGAAGAAAGGAAGAACGAGGAGAATGAGGTGAAGAAGAAGAAGGAGAAAGAAGTAAAAGAGAAGGGTGGGGGAGAAGGAGGAGAAGAAGAAGAAGAAGAAGGAGGAGGAGGAGAAGGGGAAGAAGGAGGAGGAGGAGAAATAGGAGGAGGAAGAAATGGAGAACGAGGAAGAGGTGTAGAAGGAGAAGAAAGAAGGGTAGGAGAAGGAGGAGAATGGGGAGGAGGAGGAGGAGGAGGAGGAGGAGGAGGAGAAGGAAGTGGAGAAGGAGAAGAAGGAGAAGAGGAGAAATAGGAGGAGGAAATGGAGAACGAGGAGGAGGTGAAGGAGGAGGATGGGGAGGAGAAGGAGGAGGAAGAGGAGAAGAAAAGGAGGAGGAAAAAGAGGAGAAGGACGAGAGGGGAGGAGTGGAAATTGGAGAAAGAGAATAAGGAGAAGAGAATCTATTATATTCCTTATTTGGTGTCAAGGTATCAAACTGCTTAAATGCCGTTCTGGATTTTCTATTTTGTGACGCAACGCTCTCAGGCGGGCGGCGGTTGTTCATTCCTTTTAACAATTCCCTTATTTTCAATGAAAATATTACATCCAAATTTGATCAACACACAGTAATAGAAATTTAATTTACAATGTAAACTCTAGAATAAACATTCTGTATCATTTCTCCAAACATCGTGAAGAATGAGAAGATTCAAAACTGACAAAGTTCTTCATTCCTTTTGATAAATACTCAAGAAAGTATGGAGTATCATTCCCCTAAACTCTTAAATGATAATACTAGTTCATTACCAATCATTGCAATATTCTGTCCTCTTTACCTTGCAGGGTCACATAGCAATCCTTTCACATGCTAATTCTACATGCCATGAAATCACGTCATAAAAGTTACAATCAGAAGAAATTCATGAAGAAACATTTTTTTGAACGTTATGGCAGTAGAAATAGCTGTGTAACTGCTCTCCCTCCACTCAGCTATTTTTTCACAATCTGTGATATTGGACAATCTTCAATAAAATATTGCACTACCATAGAGAAACTGTAGAATCTCACCCCCAACTTAACAGAAATTAACAACTCTTGACACATTCCTTATAGTAATATAAGTTACAAATAGAAAGCACAATATTGTCAACAGTACCAGTTAATGAAAGTGAAAGTTCACCTTCTTCAAGCTATTTTCTCATTAATACATCATTGGTTCACAATCCACATATGCATATTGGTATTAAAAATTGATACATTAATATGCACAAATTCATTTACCAGTCTCTTTAAGTCTTCGACTTAGAATATTGCAACAGAACATTTTGTATTTAAAAGAATATTACACATCTGGCAAAGAACAGTCAGAAAAAGTCACTTGCCACTTCAAATGCCAGAACTCGCACCTACAATACTTTCACAATTCCAAATTGGATTACTGCATCTCAATTTAAAGAGAGATTGATTCAGTAACCACACTCCTACATAATTCAACTATACAACCGTGAATTAAATGCTTTATTAGCACACACATTAATCAGTTAGGACCCCAGTTTACTACATTCCCACTCTCCCATCCAGTTACCTCTGCACGTCTCCGTCACTTCATCTTTCAACACACCTCGAACACTACACCACCTCTCCTCGTGAATTAAATGTTCCACAACAAACTCAAGTACATTATTTTCCATTTACCTCCTCTCCATTTTGTAGTGGAGAGCTACATCCCATATACGACCAACACAGCACCGCTCCACACTCCCGTCTCTCGCCACTCCACCATCCTCTCCGGTCGCTTGCTCACACCATAAAGAAAGAACTATTTTGGGGGCAAGCAAAGCATTGACACTGTCCTCTACACCAGCAAACTTTGTTTGCAACCCTCGAGACTTCCGGCCCCCGGCATGGAGCGCGCATTTTAAAAAGCTACCCCGCTGCTTGCCTCCTTCGCAGTCAAGAAGCGCTGCAGCCCGTTCTTGGATGGGGGGGGGATTATAAAATATATAAACAAAACCAAGTTTCTAAGCCGGGAAAAATTTTGTTTATGTTACGGAGAGTTTAGTATTAAGCGAGTTTCAGGTAATGAAGGTTTACTGGGCTCGAACATTTCAACGACTTGGAAGAAATCCCGATTGTTAATAATTCTTTTGCGAAGTGACCCGATGACTATCTATATATATAAAAGAAAGTCGTGTTAGTTACACTATTTATAACTCAAGAACGGCTGTACCGATTTGGCTAAAAATTGGTGAGCAGGAAGCTTAGAGCCAGGAGACCGACATAGGATACTGTTTATCCCGTTCGACAGCGTTCCTGTGTGAGAACGCACGTTTTTGCACGTTTTCGCACGTTTTCGCGTGATTTCGCATGTTAGCGGTTATTGTTGCCTGTTGTAACCCATTGTTGTAACGCCGCACTGATAACAGAAGGCGATAATGATAGCCGCCTTTCGTTCGCCGTTATATCTATATATAGTCGTGTTAGTTACACTATTTATAACTCAAGAACGGCTGTACCGATTTGGCTGAAAATTGGTGAGCAGGAAGCTTAGAGCCAGGAGACGGACATAGGATACTGTTTATCCCGTTCGACAGCGTTCCTGTGTTAGAACGCACATTTTTGCACGTACGCAGTGCAACAAGGATAGTACAGTTTCTCACAGTGAGTGCGACGCGAGAAAAAGATGGGACCGGCTGTTAAGGCGGAACAGAGTTCGCCGGGTCAGCTAGTATTATACTAAACTAGTTGACCTGGCAATATTTCGCTATTACAATGTATTACATTTCACACGATACTGCTCACAAGATTGTTAATCACGTTTTACACTACGCTCTACAAACATTTTAGTAGATGAAATACCTTCTCGCGAGTGTGGATTTGTTCTATATCCTGATTTGGACATGGTTTTCAAGTATCCTGTTGTTAATACGTTCTCTCTCAAGTGCATTCGCTATGACCCTGCTTTGAAAAAATTGATCTACTTGTCCCAGATAACGATCACGGAATAATTCCGATCGATATTTTGCAATTGAAAATCAGAATATGCAGAGCAGTCGCTCTAAATATATAAGGGTACGGCGGGTTGCATATAGCTTCTGTTCAGGGGCACTTGAGTCATAAACGCAAAAATCAACATCGCCCCCATTTTGCGTCTAAGTGCGACATAAGTAAATAAACCCACTGTAAAATACCTACAACCTTTGCACAAGTGCACACAATAAGTTAATAATAAGTTAATAACACAATAAGTAAATAATCGTAATCCGATGAACGGTATGGCAGCTTATAAAATACGAACAAACATAGATTTTTATATATTAGATAAATTGCGCCAAGAGCCTGAATAAAAATATTCTCAATGGCAATGACTACCAAATTTATATTCATATCTCTTAATTCTGAGTCTGAACTGAAATGCAAATTATACTGTCAATGAAATGGTAATTAATGCAGTGGAGCAATGGTTAAATAAAAGGCAGGGGAAACAGGAAAACTCCGGGATAAACCTGCTCCAAACCCTTTTTGTCGATCACGAATTCCACGTGGATTGTCCTGGGTCGCAAGTGAAAGGTGAATCACGGGCCGCGCAGTACTAAGAGGAAACTCAATCCAACGAATTAAACGAAAACCTCTTTAACCTACCGTTTAAAAGTGGTAGACAAGAAAGGAACTTGTTAGGATTGGAGCAGAAGTCACGACAACAATTCTTCTCTAAAAGAAATATTATCGGATCACGTAATTTTATTGTCGCGTAAAAAACTGCAGTGATAATGTGTGTCCACAACAACAAATGGTTCTTTGACTGTCTCTATTAGCATAAAAAGCAGTGTGAAGTCAGTTGTCCGACTACCGCCGTGCGGGGTGAATATAACCCTTTCGAACAACGCTCCTACATCGACAGCAGTTCTCCGTGGAAGAAATGTCTTATATTTTCATAGGAAATTGGTGGAAGCTACTGGGGAACGTCAGTAATAAATTTATTAATGAAAATAAAACTGATATATTTGAGATCTGCAAGAGCATTTTATACACGTTGAGTATTAGCTACTTGAATTCGGTGATAAACCCGAACCGCGCTTTTCAGCTCATTCCAGCCCACTGTGAGTGGCCGCCGTCGCCACCGGCGGTCGATTGTGACGGTGATCGAGCGCACACGCCCTCCCCCTTCCCCCCCCCCCCCACTCCTACTCACACCCGCTGCCCACCTCTGCTGCTTTCTCTGCCCCACCACGCGCGGCCCGATCGTTTAAGACGCATGTCAGAATCTCCGTCAATGAAGGCGCATGCTGCAACGGTGCTTTGGCTTGCGAGCACTGATGGAAATACTTATACGGTACTAAACTCGGTGATTACCAGTCAAATCGTGGGGAAATCCATTTGATGAATAGCTAAAAAAGTAATCTTTCACTATAAAAATGTATTATACTAAATACAGACATCTTTCGAAGCGTTTAGTTTGCGACTAATGATGAGGTAAACGCCTCGAAACGCGCGCGCGTGTGCGTGCGTGCGTGCGCGCGCGCGTGTGTGTGTGAGCGATATCTGTATTTAGTGTAGATACATTTTTGTTGTAAACTATTACTTCTTTTTATCGAACAATATACTATAATAATTGAACAGAACATCTCATTCTACTTGCGCACGGAAGGTAGCATCGTGTAAGGTAAACCATACATAGAGATGCCAAAGTTGTTTTTATTGGCGGGGCCAGCTTTATAACAACACCAAACAAATGGCTGATGTGCTTGCTGCAACAAGACTTCATCAGTTGTACTGGTGTTGTTGTCATGATTAGGAAACGCTACATTTTGGAGGCGCGCCCTTATTGCATATCTTGGCCCCGCGCCGGGGCTGACTGGGCCTGACCGCCTCATTTACTACTCTTGTCGATGTGAAATATACCTGGATTGGTGGCTTGGGGAATCAACTGATGTCATTGCAGTGCCTCTGACCGGGAGGACCTGGAATCGATTGCCGACGATGGCAGGAATTTCGGCATTAGCTTGTCAACTAGGTCGAATTCAGTCACTGGAAAAGAATTCTAGCGTCCGGTTCCTCTGAGCGGAAGGTTTCTCCGATCAACACCAGGTGAATGCCGGAGTGGTACCCTAACACAAGTGACACGGACCGCGCGCGATCTTTCCTTCCTCTTCTTTGTCCAGTCCTCTCCCCTTACTCCCATTTACACTTACATGCACTACACTATCACACGTGTTGGGAGATCAGTCGCGAGCTTAGAGCTTGTCCCGGCTGGGGCGGTGCCCAAATGGTGGGAAGATACGTGGTTGGGGAAATCTCCGTTTGCCGACGGTAGGTGGGAGCCGGATATCACCATCCAGTGGAGGAAGACTACCACCACCTCTCGAGGAAAATCACGGGACTAATGACCTTACCCGTGGAAGCGCCCGGAATCACTAATAATCAATAAAGTAATTTTAAATGTCTTCCTCTCATACCCTTAAATGTTGTAACCACTCCGTCTATATTAACGCCTTTGTCGTCGATATTCCTTCAGTAATCGCCTCGTAGACGACATTGTAAACATCGCCGCACCAGAATACGTAATTATTGCTTCTGTATGCCCCTTCCTTTCTTCTGATCTTGCATCATTTCATTCTTAATGACGTGTTCAGACAAGACAAGGCCAAGCTGTCTATTATGGTTTTCCGAGATAAAGCCGTTCCTGCAATTTTCTCGGAAGCACCTGTAGAAATACGACAGTCAATAAATGTGGCTATTGATAGATTCAAAGAAAGAATTTCTTAGAAAGGTTTTCTTTTGAGAAACTTTCCAGTAGTGGTCCTTTAATGGCCTTCCAAACACCTGATCCCTCTTCAAATACCAATACTCTGGTGCAAACAGACTGTCACTCCGTGACACATGATAAGTAGACATCGGATGTTTAGGGAAATGCCTATTTTTTTCTAGAGAACTTATTCAAAGGCTGATAATATATGTCCACGAATCGTGACAAATGATGACATATGACGAAGTTTTATAATGCTTATTTTTGCTTATTTTAGCATAAATGCCTATTTTTTGCATAAATACCTTTTTTAGGACTTTTTTTTGCATTTTATTTATGATATTCATACACAATGCTAAGATATCGGAAAATCGGTGATGGTCCAACGTGACCATTCATTATGAAATCTTCAATCCACGTCTTAAAATTTAAAATTACGAGTGAATTCCCGAAAGTATACCAACTGATTTTTCTCCATTTCCCTATTTCATAAATACTAGCCATGATCTGAGAACATGGACGATACACCGAGAGAGCCGAAATTTTAAGTGGAAATAAAGATGAATTCCCAGAGGGTTTCAGTGGTGCTAGTGTTGGATTGCTAAAATATATGCCAGTCACATTGTTCAGATATCCTTCTCCGCATTCAAACTGATTTTGTCTCCTAGTCGTCGCAAATTTGGAATTGTGATCCTTGAAAAGTTACTGGTAATATGTAAATATTACTGGTTAATGGAAACTATTAAGAATAAAATGTAGAAGAGTTGTAAATGTGTAAATCTAGTTTTACATTAAAATATACGACTGGTTTTGTGCATTTAAGTTTACAAAATAATATAGACAAAAAATACAATTTTTCCATTTTATTGTGTATGGCTCTTATGACTGTGCCTTTTTTCTCCTTATTCTTGACTTTTTCAGCGCCTTTTTAGGCGCCTAAAAAACGATTTTTTAGTGCCTAAACATCCGATGTCTAATGATAAGTAATCAAGCGAGACAAAATATGAATTGTGAGTTTAACATCTCGTTTCTTTTTTCTTCAGTCCTATTGTGTTCAACACTTCCATTCTTCCAGTTCTAAGTCACGCTATCGTTTCGAAATTTTATATTCCTTTTTATGAAATATAACACCCATTTTCTTATTTTTAACTTTATTGAAATACATGAATTGGGTATTAAAATTATTTCACCAAAATTATTAATATCATGTGGCACTCGGTCTGAGATGTTTCATTTGTTTGCCCGCCTCCAAATAAGACAAATATCAGTGACATTTGAAGAAATGTCTCTATGAAATTCGAAAATCAATGTTCGATTTACCAATTAGCTTTGTCGGATGTTAAAATTTCTCGCATTTATCGACCAATAAAGAAATTGTTGTGATTCTCTTCTGAATAATGCTGTCAGTAAAAAGTATTTATCAAAATGTAATATTTTGATCAACATGTAGCCGTAAACTGAAAATGTGATTTTTCACTAACGCGAAACAAAAACTCATTAGGCTGTAATGAATATAATAGATGAGACGAGTACTTGATAACATTGACGATAATTGAGTTGTCTTTAAGTGAACCCGCAACATGTTGCCATATTTATATATTTTATATTACCATATTTTATATATTTATTTGTGAATTGTCAGCTTTGTTACGTATATACTTTCATTCGCATATTAGACCTTACATGAGTCATTTGTGATTGATGCCTCCCAAGCATCGATAATAATCGATTATTATCAATTTCTGTATCTTCCACAAGTAGTACGTTGCAAAAAATATACCTCGAAATTTTCACCGAAAACACATTTTACAATTCCTGATATCGAAAAAAATTAATGTCTGTACATCCTTCCATCCATTTGATTTCTGCTTGCATTCTCACCACTATCACCAAGTTCAGAATGTGTGCTCTGTCCACTTTCACATGCACTTCTTTTCCTTGCTGCATCGCATATTTGGTCTTCTGAACATACCTCTTGCACTAGTTTGTACATGTATTCTCTGGTAAATTTTTCATCTATTTATTGTTTCTAATACAAAACACGAGTAATACAAGGGTTGGATAAAAAGTAATAAGATTTTTGAGATATATACATTTACAAACTTTCAATACAATCGCCTCCCTTATTAACGACCTTCAGCCAAATGTTAGGAAGGCGTCGTGCACTATCTGCGCGTCTATTTCTCTTAATGTCCCATGTTGACCAATCTATAGCATGAATAATTTCTCTGTTATTGTACCGGGTTCTTCACAGTGGTTGCTTCAACTTGCTGATGAGATCATAATCACAGGCACTCATATCGGGTGAGTAAGGTGAATTCCAGAATCTCCCATAGCCAGCGGTGCAGGAGTTCTCCAAGCGGGATCATTCTGTACGGGGGTTATCCTTCACAAGATCTCTGCTTAATCTGAACGC
Source organism: Teleogryllus occipitalis (assembly GCA_011170035.1). Lineage (NCBI taxonomy): Eukaryota > Metazoa > Arthropoda > Insecta > Orthoptera > Gryllidae > Teleogryllus > Teleogryllus occipitalis. Next base: position 36,328 of record BLKR01015098.1, on the reverse strand, counting down.
TTTAACCCATCGCGCGAATATTAAGTATGGTAACTCTGCATCACCATATGCTTTACGCAGTTCCTGAAAACATTCTTGTTTACTCCGCCCTCGTGCCACTTCAATTTTAAACCACAAACGTTACTCTACCTTTATAAACATAACGTTAGGTCGCTGTCACTATTGCTTCGAAGTTCAACGATTTATTCACTGCAGTAGACTGACTGCACACTGTTCTCGCTCGCTGCACATACTCGTCTAATAGTCCTTCATTTTTTCACGACAGATGGCAGCGCGCCGACTCACCTGCTTTCAGTTGGAGCAATATTATCATTATTTATAGCCAACCTACGTAGGTAGAAATGAAAAGTGCATGAATAAAACGGAATCCTACAATAATCAAAACACAAAACAACACTAGTACTGGAGTGGTTGATACGTTGAAATTCTTTACAACTAATAAGTCTATCAACGGCAATATATTTTACGCAAATGACAATAAGTCCTAAGAATGATGCAGCTAAAACAAAAAGCTCATAGAAAGTTTGGTCAGAAGTCAAAACGTGCGTGGATGTTAATTGTCATTATAAAAAGTAGGCCAGCACGAGTAATTGAGGATTACACACTAACAGGTGGGGTATGGCACATTATTGAAAGACGGCGAATCTTTATTTATTCATTCCGTTTACCTCTTTGATGGGTCGATCGTAACAATCAGACGCTGCACCTTCGCTATTACGAAGTTCGAATCCCGGTCGATACGTGTGAAAGTTCTGGTGGAATAGATGCGTTCGCAGTAGGTTATCTTATAGAGATCTTGTTTCTCCTGCCTCTTAGTCTGCCATTTCTCCGTCATAATTCATATCTTCATAATCATCTATCTTTTAAGTCATTCAATCGGCTTAGTTGGCTTAGTTCACCACCTGATGTCACTGCAGTGCCTCTGACCGGGGGGTCTTAGAATTCGAGTCAAGTGGGAGGCGGGATTTTCGACATTAGCATGGCAATATCTCATTCAGCCGCTGTGTAGAGAAGAATTTTAGCGGCCGGCTGCTCGGATTGAGTTTTCCATGGTTTCTCTGATCGACAACCGACGAATGTGGGAGAAGTACCTTAACAAACGAGCCACGGACCGCGCACTTACTTTCCTTTCTCTTTCGTGTACTATCCCTTAACGACTCATTGACATGCCCTACACTACCACACATGTTGCGAGATCAGTCGGGAGCTTAGAGGTTGTCCCGACTGGGGCGAGGCTCTGCTGGTGGGATATACCTGCTTGCGAAAAACTGCTAGCCGACGTGTATTTTGGCGCTGAGTCTCACCATTCAGTGGGGATAGATTACTGCTACCTCTCGCAATAAAACACGCACTACACTTACAGAACTATTTACCTTAGCAATTGACGTGCCCGGAAACACTATTCAATCAATCAATCATCCATCCCAAGCAGGACAGTTAATCAATGAAAATATGCCCCCAAAATGTATAATTGATTACAACAGTGAACAATTTAGTATTAGACAAGTTTTCAACATTGGCACTATGTTTTGAATGTACTTGGTCCATCGTAGCCCTAGTTCTCCGATAAACGTAGGAAAAAGACTTTTCGATTGAGCAGCAAGCCACGTGTGCACTGCTTTATCAATTGTTGGTCTGGGACAAATCTTCGGCCTCTTAAAGAATCTTCAAGTGGACCAAACACATGATAATTAGACTGATTAGCTTGAAACTGTATTTTGAATGCACTGACACCTCAAAATACATATTTGGAAGAGCTTTGGCGGCAATATGTGGGTATGGATAAGCGTTGTCCTGCAACAACAAAAATATCATTTGACAATCCGTCTTATATGCAGAACTTAAGGGCCGTGTGTTCATAAACAGTTACTCATCGGTTATTCAGAATCTCGGCCCGGAATTTCTCAATGCTGAGTTCAGGAGTGGATGAGGCTAAACATCTTGTTCTTTTTTCACCCTGCACATTAGTTTCACTACCTTTGAATTGTTCCAGCCACTGATAAACTCTTCGCAATGGAAAAACTTACACCCTCATTGTGCTAATTTTTTCTGAAGATTTCAGCTTTTGATACACATTTAGATCATAGAAAACGTTTTAGAAAACCTGTGTCTTTTTGGTGCAAACGGAGTGTGGTGCAGCTGTGTTTATCTTGCAACAACTCAAGAGAATATTAGGTGCCATCTCTTGAAACTCATCACTAGGAAAGTGAACGGTGTCACTTTAAGGTTAGTATGCTCACAAAGTTGTACAGTTGTACAGTTCCACAGGCGATTGGAACGAAATTGAAGATACATCTTTTAAAATGTCTTGCGTCTTTGTTGATGTAACGCGTCTCTGAACCCGTTTTTTTGGGGGGGGGGGGCGGGGGTTGAGCGCCTGCCTTGGGGTCATCCTCCGCTGTTTGCATTGTCAAGTCACGTCACGTTGCGGTCAGTCAGTGCCTTTTATCCCCTCCGCCAGGGGCCGCGCGCCGTTAGATCCCTGGATGCCCAGTCGGCCACCCAACCAGATCTCGAATTCACTTCACCTCCGTGACTTCACGGAGCGCAGTAAACGAATTCGGTTAGCGACGCCTGATACATATCGACTTACCTTCATACATCCACAAGACTTTCGCACAGGCATAATACAGAGTTCTTCTGAGCAATTCGTGGGTTTGGCGCCTTCCGGCCCAGAGCACGCCGCAGGGCTGCCAAGAGCGTTGGCGCGCGCGGAATGTTAACGAAGGTGCCGCCAGCCGCGATGCTGCGACGGGCAGGTGGCGTATCAACGGCGCAGCGGGTGACAGAAAGCGAAGGCGAGCGGCAGCGAAAGTGTTCGAACAGGATTAAAAGCCTCGTGACGACTCGCGTGGGAGGCAATGTTGGTTATGCTCGTATGTACGGAGCGTTCGAAATGCTCTCTCCTGTGGCTGCATTGCCACTTCACTCCGTTTTGTTCGGAAATGGTAATGTTGGGAGCTGAACAAGAGAGCTGGTATCTGCGCTGCAGCCCAATCATGCCCAACGAGCAGAAAGCAAGGTATTACAGCCCTGAAAATTCGTTGGATTTCGCTTGGACTTCTTCCCTTCCTCACCCTTCTTCCAATCCTTCCTCCTCCTTTCGCTACGCGGGGCACTGAAATCGCGGTTTAGGTTGAAAATCGAGAAGAGTTCGCTGAGTGATCTCGATAGGAGCTGAAAAAGATTGTGCTGAATAAACTGCGAAAGAAACCAGCAGCTCTTTCTTCTTTTCCTTCTCTTCTCCTTATTCCTTCTATTTCTCTTTCATTTTCGTATTCTTTCTCCTCGTTCCTCTTATTCTTTTCTCTTTAATGTCGCAACTAATATTAATGTGGCATCATGATTGCATGGGTCGTTGTAACACGAGCGTGTAATATATAAATGTCAACAGGTTACCTAAAACAATTAACTGATGACAGCGATTGCCAATGCTTAGTTATATTGATTAATGCAAATAATAATTAATTATAAATACTAATTAAAAGTAGTATATTTCAAATTGTTTTATGATTCAGTTTTTTACCGAAACAGAATAACAAAAGTATTTCAAATGTTTGGTTTGACGATGCTTAATTTTACACCTGTAGAAATTCTTTTTTTTAGAAAAAATGTAAGATTAGTCATCCTTCGGATGAATCAGAGGTGATTTGTTTAGAAAAAATTAAGTATTTTATAGAATTTGATCAGTTCTTTTCTTCGTTCCTCTCAAGATGTCTACTAGGTTTACACAAAAGAAATAAATGTGGTTATTTCATTAATCATTTTCATTAATCAGTTTCATTAATCAGTTCCATTAATCATTTCCTATTGGACTGAAAAACACACATGTTGAAAGTGTAATGAAATCAAAATCCTTAACAAAAACGCCCTAACTTCCACCTCCTCAAATATCATTAATAAATACGAAGAAAAGCCCTAAATGGGTTAGGTAAACCTCGTAATGGTAATGGGTGAACCTGTTATGTGTCAGGACTGGTCACACAGTGCACTCTGACCTTCTGGATGGGCTGGTAATCTCGCTTTTTCGGCCGCGTCCTTCGCTGACCTCGCGCGCCCTGTCGGGTGGGAGACGCGACGTCACCGCAGGAAGGTAGTGAATCGGAAACGCGAGATACGGCCGTCGGGTTATGTTATAGGCCGTGTGCCGAAAGCACACCATCAAAGGACGCCCCGCCCGACTGTCCACGTCTCGCCTCGCCCCGCCCCGTCCAGCATCGCTCCCCCGGCCCTTCCCTTCCCTCCCCGCCCCCTCTGGCATCGTCCCTCTTCGCCCCGCCACACTACTCCCCTCCCCGCTCCTCACTGCCCTCTCCCGCAACACCCTGCCCCATCCATCCCACCCTAACCTGCTCTTCTCACCCCGCCCTGGCCGGCCATGGGTCGCCCTCACACCACCACTTCCCCGCCCCGCGACCCGCGCCGCGCTCGCGGCGGCCCCAGGAGTGCGCCTAGTGGCACGGATGCACACCACGCCGCGATGGGCGGAGGGCCGGATTTGGGGGGCGAGGATGCACATAGTCACGGCCCGCCGGGGGTTAGGTGCGCGGGTGAGCGATCACAGTCGCCCGAAATGGGAGGGTTCAGTAGGAGAGGGAACGCGGATCAAAGCGCGCTGCCAAGAGGAGACGGCAAATGAGCACGGACGGATGAATGGGCGAGCAACTAGCGGCTCGAAATGGAGTGGAAAAGGTGAATGAGGATGAGAGAGGGGAGATTGAAATTTCGGAAGAACAGCCCAGGGTAGAGATATACAGGGATGGGAAGAGTTTATGGAGTGATTTTACGATTGCCGCGAAGTAAAATGTTGGAGTAGAACTCTGACCGGGAGGTCCTAAGTTCGAGTCCTGACGGCGGCAGGATTTTCGGCACTAGCTTTTCAGTTAGGTCGAATTCAGTCGCTGTCTGGAGGAGAATTCTAGCGGCCGGCTGCTCTGATTGGTAGTTTTCCGTGGTTTCTCCGATCAACACCAGGCGAAAGCCGGAGCAGTACCCTACCAAACGGGCCACGGACCGCGCGCGATCTGTCCTTCCTCTTCCTTGTCCTATCCTCTCCCCTTACACACACACTTACACTAACATGCCCTACACTACCACATATTCCGGGAGACCGGTCGGGAGCTTAGAGGTTGTCCCAGCTGGGGCGGTATCTTGCACAGATAGGCCGGTTCTTCTTTTTTCCAGAATTCACCTTCAATTATTATTTCATGTTTCTGGGCAACTACTAAAGGTCATTAGTCCTGTAAGTGTAGTGCATGCTTTTTAGTACGGGAGGTTGCGAAGACAATTAGCTGAGGAAAGAGAGGGTTGGTCCCCAAAAAATGTTACATTCGTACAAGTGAGAGAGTGACGGGAGAGTGGGGGGGCTACGTACAAGTAAGAAGACTCGGAAATCCACAGAAAGGAAGGATGGCCTCAATGCGGAGTTGCCCAAAGGCTCGTAATACGCCAAAAAGGGACGTAATAAATACATACTAATTGTAATAATTGATGACCCTCTTTAAGACATTTCTCCCTCTCGATTATTTACGAGTGCTCTATTTTGATTTGGAAGCAAATGTCTGGGACTCAGTGCCATGAAAGTCACCGATATTCGTGGACCACAATCAATGTGTGGAGACAGCACAGCTTGCGTAGAATGAGGGAGAACGGAAAGTGGGGCGGGGTAGAACGGGATGGAAAGGGGGAAGACGCACAGACATGAAGTGTGTGTGTGTGTGTGTGGGTGGGTGGGTGGGTGGGTGGGGTGGAGGGGAGGAGGGGAGGAGAATGAGGCCGCGGACGGAGACATTGGAGGGGAGTGGGAGAAAATTGATGGGGAAGCTCGAGGGAGGGGACCAACCTCGAGGTTGGCACTCGTTCAAATGGCAGTGACGTCATCGGGACTCACGCCGATGAAGTCACGTGATGGGAGAGGGTCATGAAGGGTCTTGGCTAATGTGCCTATCGTACGATACATCTGGCGCCTTTTTGTTTCCATTATTTTTAGAAGCAGGTTACGCCTTTACATGTTCAGCGTCTACACTATATCCAAGAATAATTCAAATAATTTACTTAGACTATAATGTTTTATTGAATCTTAGATTCACAGTCCAATGTTTCACCATTAAGATATATTGACACTTATTCTCTCTCTTCTCAGAAATTTGTTCAAATTATTTCATAATTTCGGTTTAATTTATCCGTTCAAAATGGGCTGTACTTCTGTTGCAATGACTTATTTTAAAATTATGAGTCAGTACTGTCATTAATGTTAGCGAAACAAATTTTGTTGCACTCTATAACAATGATTACTTACGTAATGATTTGATTGCGGTTGTTCTGGAATATGAGACGTGCTGAGCTGCCATGTCTCAATATTTCTTTGCGCGATATCAGTCTGAATAGTACAAGCTGTATGTAAAATACACGTACGTATAACATGTTAGATTATATATGGCAGTTATAATATTATATAGATGGCTTTATATACTGCGCCATATATAAAGCGCAATTGAAGACCCTATTCCAGAATATAAATGGAGCTCATATATTATAGTAATTATATATAATTATTATTATTATTATTATTATTATTATTATTATTATTATTATTATTATTTAATAGCTCTTATATATACTAAGTATATAATTATTAAATATAATAAGTATATTTTATCTATGCAACAATATTACAGGGATTTTTTTTTGTTTCAGGTCAGTGAAATACGCTGCGTTGAGAATCATTTGACTGCGGGTGAGTAAATATATTTCGGAGTAAATAAAGATCATGCGATCATGTGTGAGTTTTTTTGTGGAATATAATATTCTATACGAAAATACGTCATCACGCAGATTGGATCATAATTGCAACGTCTGGCAGAAAAATTTCGAGTCTTGCCTTACGCGACCGACGCGCGGTTTGGTATAGTTTGAGATAAGTTTGAGGTTTTCAGCACGTGGAGAGATTTTCACGCAAACCGCATTAGAACAATGTATTTGCCAATTGCGTAATCATCATTAAGTTGACTTCTCTAAAATGAAAAAAAATGACAACGAGAAAATTGGTGCATCTGTCACTCTAGAGTACCATATGCCTCACTGCATGATCAAACGTAATATAAATATAATCAAAAGTAAGAATATCTTTGAAACATCAAAATAATGCTTATTTTCTCAGCAATATTTGTTAAAAAGTCAGTATCACTGGTACCTTTTACAGTAATTACAGACCCAAGCGGGTGGCCCACTTGATGTGCCCTGACACAGCACTTACCTGCGAGCAACCGATGTTGCCCGCTGCTTGTCGGATCAGACCGTTGGCAGGGGAGAGAAAGAGATGGAATTGGGGCCGTCGGTAGCAATCGGCTCTAGCCTGTGCTAGAAAGAGAAAGGCTAGTGACACGCGGACCACTGCGCTCAGTCTGGTCCTATTTCTTGCATTTGAGAAGCCCCGCAATGGATTATTCAAAAGTGCAATACTCGGAGACGCCTCCCTTCTCAAAAAGTCGAGCGGCCAGTTTTTTTCAACTCAGTGAGTGTGGGTACAAAAGAAACCTGTTTTGTTGAAGACCAACAATTCACAGCTCTCTTCTGATGCAATAAAAATTCAGAGCAAATTTAAAAGTTTTTTTAAAAATGTGGCTGATGCTCCAAGCAATTTGATGACAAAATATAGTAAAAAATATAAGAAAGTAAATCATAAAATTAAAACATGCTGTCGCACTTCCATGTATCTAATCTGTATACATCGGAATTCCCTATAAATCAAATTATTTTTTGCCCCTCGAACATTCCGTTTAAATACGTTCCTTTATATCGAACATTATTTGTATATTATAGAACTTCTTTTCTGATTTAACATTTTTTCTTGAAATAAAAATGTACAGTAAATACTATATATTATGTTCAACAATTCGACAGAGTTTTCGATCGAGAGAAAATGTTCCAGATAAATTTTCTTCGGGTTAACAAGAACAAACAGGGTTTTGAACGGAGTACATCATATGTGCAACAAGACATTAATTTTTTAAATTTAAATTTTTTCAAATATTCGATGATTTGGACAAGTACGTGTACAATACAGTTTCCATTTTACTATTAATAATTATGTGTTATGAATTATTGAATCATTTGTAAATTATTTATTCAACAATACATAATTTACAAATTATTTAAGTACATAATTATGCATTTACATTAATAATTCATTTGCAAAAGTTTCATAATTATTTCTATATATGGACGTTTCTATATATCGAATATTATTGAAGGAAACGTCAGACTCGATATAGGGAGGACTGACTGTTCTGATGTCATTAATTGCATTATTTAAATAATGTAAACAAGTTTTTTCATTCATTAATGTGCGAGTGATTTTGTGCTGACATTTTTGAGGGTTATCCCTAGTGTTTAATAATGAATTACTAGGCTCCCAGATTGTGGGAATAGTCTTACAATTTTCCAGTAACAGGGAACCTTTATTACAATTTACATTAAAAGAGAATTTTCTTCCATTGAAACATTTTTTTTCTTACGGGTGATGGCGTATGTGTAGCAAAAGAAAAATGGTACGTATGATATGATATGTTAATACCTTTAAAATTTCTAACTTCATCTGTCTGTAACCTTAATGTTCAAATATTCTGCGCTCTATCGTTAGTTATCACTCGTCTTAGAGGTACACTAGCAGAAACGTTGAACACGTCCGTTTCTAATAATCATTACTTTTGATCTTATAGAAGGATTTGGTTCACTGTGCAAATCCAAGGTTCTCTGCACTGAAGAAAATACGTAATTTCTGTAACAGTTCTCAGTATAATTAAAGAAAATATCTATTGTTATATATCAGTGTTTGCTTAAAACGTTACCGAGTATGATGTCATAAATGCCATTAATGATAAGTGCCATGTCTATGGTTGCTAGAATTGATAGGGTGTGTAAAATCACTTATGTATTAGGAAAGAGAAATGAATGGAAATAAATAGCATTCTACGAAACACAATAACAATAGTAATTCAAATAAAACTTTACTATCCTTATATTTACTGCGAATTTCGAGGTAACAGATGAAGTGTCATAATAATAATAATAATAATAATAATAATAATAATAATAATAATAATAATAATAATAATAATAATAATAATAATAATAATAATAATAATAATTATTATTATTATTATTATTATTATTATTATTATTATTATTAGCATGTTCACATCCCTTAGTAGGGTAAAGATCTCTTACATTGTAAGGTTTTCTAAATAAGCTAGATAGCTTGTTAGTTATTTTTTTGTCTTATTTTCTGTTCACATCTCACTGCTCCCTTCTTTTGGTTCATCCCTTTACCATCACTTTTCATTATCGCTTATCTTATAGGTCGCTTTTCGTTGTGTTCTTTAGTTTTCTGTCTGATCCTTTTTATTTGTGTTAACTTCTCTCTCTATCCACTTCGTGAAGAGTCTGAATGACTTCTCTCTATTTTGTGGAGTCTCCTGCTGTTCTGGACCATAGTCTTTCCAATCTTCTTACTATGTCGTCTGACCACCGTGTTCTCTGTCTTCCGATATTTCTCTTACCAGTCCTAAGGTCCCATATTGTAATTTTGTAAGTAGTACATGTTTGGTTCATCCTCATTACATGTACTGCTCATTTCCATTATATTAGACGTGTGATTTGACCTACGACGTTTTGACGTGTTTTTTGTCTTATTTCAGTATTTCGTTCTTTGTCTTTTAGATTTACACCTAATATTTGTCTTTCCATCTTCCTTTGACATAAATTTATCGTCCCTTTTCGGTAGTGACCATGTCTTTGAACTGAACAATAGTACTGGTAGGACACAGGTGTTCATAATTCCTCTTTATTTAGGCTAAAGTTGTTGTTCAGTAATATGAATTTTAAAGATCAGAATTTTTTGCACACCTCTGATATTCTCTTTTCTGTTATGGATTGGCAGGTATTCTTAAAGGATATGATTTGCCCAATTATTGGTACTTTACGTATTGTGTGCTTTCACCATAAGCTGTTATCGGTATTGTGGGACACTTGGTCATTATTTTTGTCATTTGAGTATTTATTATCAGTTCTACTCCTTTGATATTTATGCGGAAGTCGTCTAGCATTTCTTGTAATGGATGAAAGTGTATACAATGTCAATTACAATGTCAATAAATTATTAAATTTCGAAAAAGTATAAGAGTACTAAGTTTGTGAACGAAAATATTTTCTAAATAAGACAGAACAATATAATAATAATAATAATAATAATAATAATAATAATAATAATAATAATAATAATAATAATTATTATTATTATTAATTATTATTATATTTACGAGAATATTAATATTCTCATGAAAACACAAATGAATGTATCATATCAAATAATAGTTACCATTTTGTAGTAGAATCGCAAAAGTGGACAATATCATGGAGAGGAAACTTGCATAACGGAGGACTACTGTGTTACAACGGCGAAAATTTACCCTTTATTGCATTTGTGTTGTGGTAAACATATCGTACTTGTTAAAGTAAACAAAACAGTTGTCGCATTTTATAGGTCACGATTACAAAACTTTTTTGTGTTTCACTATTACAAACACTTTTATTTACAGTATCATGTTTCTCATTTTCTCTCGTAGTGTGTATACTCACAGATATTGAGTTCGGTCATCGCCAAATGACAGACCGCACACGTAAACAATTGCCCAGCTACAATAAAAAGAAACGTCCTACAATATTTTGTAAGAGAGGAATGAATTTGAGTCCCCAAACCCTCAACAATTAAAGTTTGAAGTAATACGTCACACGGAAATCGTACACGGACAATGCCTGCAGTTCGCAGTCGAGATTGAAGTTCGAATTCAAAGCCGAACGTGCAGCAACAGCTAGCGAGGGGAGCCAATCACTCTCGCCCGGCTCTTGCCGGCAGCAGGGGCCTTAACTTCGCCCAATGAAATCGTTCAACTCGCCAAATAACGCAGGCCGCAGATTCCGGTGCGCCATTTCCATTTTCGACACTCGTGCACGATGGGCCACCGCGAGGCTAATAGAAGCGCGGGAATGCGTCTGCTCCGAAATGAGCTGCGGCCGCGATGATGGAACGCTGCAACCCCTTCCCTGCGTGCTTTCGCCCCCGACTCCGCCCCCTCCACCACTTCCATCCGCCAACACCTCATACTTGTCCCAATGCCCTTTCCCTCCTCGCTCCCTCCACTCCCTACTCCGCCCTCACCCTCGCTTCGACTGCGCCCACCTCACGCTTTTTCTAGTGCACTTTCTACAACCTTACTTCCTCTAATCACTACTCACTACTACGCCCTCACGCTCGCTTCCACTGCCTCCACCTCACAGTTTCCCTAGCGCTATTTCGCGATCCTCGCTCTTTCTACTTCTCACTCACTGCTCCGCCCCCACCCTTCCTTCCACTACCTCAACTTCACACTTTCGTCTTGCGCCCTTTCCCTATCCTAGATTCCTCTAATCACTACTCACTACTACGCCCTCACGCTCGCTTCCACTGCCTCCACCTCACAGTTTCCCTAGCGCTATTTCGCGATCCTCGCTCTTTCTACTTCTCACTCACTGCTCCGCCCCCCCCCTTCCTTCCACTACCTCAACTTCACACTTTCGTCTTGCGCCCTTTCGCTATCCTAGATTCCTCTAATCACTACTCACTACTACGCCCTCACGCTCGCTTCCACTGCCTCCACCTCACAGTTTCCTAGCGCTATTTCATGATCCTCGCTCTTTCTACTTCTCACTCACTGCTCCGCCCCCACCCTTCCTTCCACTACCTCAACTTCACACTTTCGTCTTGCGCCCTTTCGCTATCCTAGATTCCTCTAATCACTACTCACTACTACGCCCTCACGCTCGCTTCCACTGCCTCCACCTCACAGTTTCCCTAGCGCTATTTCGCGATCCTCGCTCTTTCTACTTCTCACTCACTGCTCCGCCCCCACCCTTCCTTCCACTACCTCAACTTCACACTTTCGTCTTGCGCCCTTTCGCTATCCTAGATTCCTCTAATCACTACTCACTACTACGCCCTCACGCTCGCTTCCACTGCCTCCACCTCACAGTTTCCCTCCTCGCTCTTTCTACTTCTCACTCACTGCTCCGCCCCCACCCTTCCTTCCACTACCTCAACTTCACACTTTCGTCTTGCGCCCTTTCGCTATCCTAGATTCCTCTAATCACTACTCACTACTACGCCCTCACGCTCGCTTCCACTGCCTCCACCTCACAGTTTCCCTAGCGCTATTTCGCGATCCTCGCTCTTTCTACTTCTCACTCACTGCTCCGCCCCCACCCTTCCTTCCACTACCTCAACTTCACACTTTCGTCTTGCGCCCTTTCCCTATCCTAGATTCCTCTAATCACTACTCACTACTACGCCCTCACGCTCGCTTCCACTGCCTCCACCTCACAGTTTCCCTAGCGCTATTTCGCGATCCTCGCTCTTTCTACTTCTCACTCACTGCTCCGCCCCCACCCTTCCTTCCACTACCTCAACTTCACACTTTCGTCTTGCGCCCTTTCGCTATCCTAGATTCCTCTAATCACTACTCACTACTACGCCCTCACGCTCGCTTCCACTGCCTCCACCTCACAGTTTCCCTAGCGCTATTTCGCGATCCTCGCTCTTTCTACTTCTCACTCACTGCTCCGCCCCCACCCTTCCTTCCACTATCCCAACGTCACACTTTCGTCTTGCGCCCTTTCGCTATCCTAGATTCCTCTAATCACTACTCACTACTCCGCCCTCACCCTCTTTTCCATCCTCCCCCACCCCCACATTTTCCCTAGTGATGTTTCCTCATCCTCGCTCCCTCTACTACCCACTCCCTACTCCGCCCTCACCCTCGCTTCCACTGCTTCCAACTCACACTTTCCTCATCCTCGCTCCTTCTACTCCCCCATTCTTCCTCCTTTTCTCTTCGATCCGTTCCTCCTCGCGCCGCGGTCATAAGCTCCGGGTCAAGTTCCTCAATGGAATGCGAACGGGTATTGCATTTGCGAAGCAATTTCAGGCAGCGGCTGTTAGGGAGGAAGAGAGAGTTCGGACGTACATTAACTAAGGAAAGAAATATTGTAAAATTCACTGATTTACGTGAGAAGAGAGGATGAAACAAATATATTAATTAGAAGAAGACCGGGAAAATTCAGAATATTTTGGAGACAAAAATGACGGATTCTTAGCATCCTCACGAATTGTATTGATCCGAGCTGAAAAGCTAGTGTCAAAAGTCCTGCCACCGTCGGGACTACAACTTAGGACCTTCCGGTCAGAGACGCTGCAGTGACATCAGTTGAAGCACTGAGCTACCGCTCCCGGCGAGAATCTCAGAAAAATGTGAACATGTAAATGAAGTATTTTCCAAATACGTTACATAGATCTCTTATACAAAACGGGAAGCCTCGATACGTTAGAAATTTATTAATATACGATCATTGAATAAAAATATTTGTGTCATCCCAGTTAGTCTCTGCCAGTTATAGCTATTGCTTTTAATTCAGCAATGGACAAAATATGTATTGAATACGATTTATTTTGTTTCCAATATGCATGGGCTATCCGTATGTTACGTATACAAGATGTGTAATTTTCCCCGAACACAGAATGCAGAGTAAAAAGGTCACTTTTATGGGGGCCACAGGCTTTCAACATCGCCGAAACACGACTGTCACACCGTCAACAGCGCAAAGAAACCTTTTTTTTTCTTCTGTTTAATGTCACTTTTCGACATCTTGGTCATATAGCGACCTTTTTCATTTTTAAACTGTGGGGGAAACTGTAGAGAGAACACGTATGGACAACACAAACCACACAAACATCCATGCCCAAGGCGGGATGCGAACCCGCGATCCTCTGGTCCGAAACCGCTACTGCACTACTGCCTTAATGATCTCGGCCATCGAATCGGCAAGGAAACTTTACTTCAGACTGTACCGGTAAAAGAAGGGCTGCGCGGCGCGTTCGCAAAATACCTAAGCAAAATCTTACCTAGCGAGGCGCGCCCTTATCGCACTTCTTTACCAGATAAGTGAATATAGTGCTGGCCGCTCACGCCCAAGTCTTAGGGCGTTCGCGAAGAATTACGACGCTTGCCTCGGGCTTAGCAGGTTCAGGGGACAATTGGTGTCACTGCAGTGCCTCAGAACGAGAGGTCCTAAGGTTCAAGTCCCGGCGGTGGCAGGATTTTCGACAGTATCTACATGGCTAAGTCGAATATAGCCGCTGTCTGGAGGAGAGTTCTGCGGCCGGCTTCTCTGGTCGGTAGTTTTTTGTGGTTTCTCCTATCAACACCCGGCGAATGCAGAGCGGTACCCTAACACACGGGCTACGGACCGCGCGCGATCTTTCGTTCCTCTTCCTTTCCTATCTTCGCCCCTAACACACACACTTACACTAACATGCGCTACACTACCACACATGCCGAGAGACCATGTGGGAGCACAGAACTGGTCCCGGATGGGGCAGTGCCCCGCTGGTGGGAGATACCTGGTTGGGGAAAATATCTGCGAGCCGACGGGTCGCTCGACGCCGGACCCAGCGGGGTAAAATCCCCGCCACCTCCCACGATAAAAGCATGCACTACGCTTACGGGACTAACGACCTTAGTAGTTGACGCGCCCGGACTCACTAGTCAATCAATCAAATCGCATGCCCTGTCATGCTGCCATAATCGCGGAGGGTGTTTGAAGCATGTGCTCCTACAATTGGTTTGTCAGTGAGTGTTCTTGGATAGAACGGCTGGTGATGTTATAAACTCGTTTTCTTTATTTCACGGTTTTTACAATTTCGGCTCGCATCCCGACTTTTCTCTGTTCTACTTCGTATTTACGCTTGTCAGGATTACGGAGATAAAGGAGAATAAATGAGAAAAATAGGAAGTATAATAAACGTTCATGAAAAGAGAGACGTGTAGGTATTTGTAAGGAGACAAAAAAAGAAATGGAGGGATGTAAAAACGAGTAGAGTTGTTATTGTCTTTTGCAAAATTTTTACCTTTTTTCAAAAATCATTCATTCAAATTAATTTTGTATCTATTGAGTCATGAGCAGAAGCAAGTGTGTTATACACTGTATGTATCAGTAGTACCACGAAGTCTTACACGAGTTTACATAATATAACTATTTTCCAATTTTATCAAAACTAACAACATGAACTCTAAATCAAATTGGATTACTGTATGCAGATTAAAAGCTTTACACATTCTCGTTGCTCAAGCTCTCAACAACTTAATTAATGGCTCTTTGAGCGACATTATTTTCACAAAAGAATTACGCCGCCTGTTATTGTTTTCGTTGAGCACGGGAAAAGGCAAACGATGGGGAGAAGATAGTATTGAAAGAGAAAGAGGAGAGAGAGAGAGAAAGAGAAAGAGAGAGATAGGGAGAGAGAGAGAGAGAGAGAGAGAGAGAGAAAGAGAGAGAGAGAGAGAATGCTGGGACAGAGTTGGGTGAAGGAGTGGAAAGTGATATCGGTATCGAATGTCAGCATCAGGTGAGATCGAAATTCATCGAGATCAATCAATATTCGAGATCGAGAGAATGCAAAGAGAGCAGAGAAAGATCGTGGGGTAAGAGAGCATTTCAGGTATCTCCCCATTTGAGACAGTCGGAATATGCACTAATCTTGAAATGCGCTACAATGTGAAAAGGTGTGAGGAAAGGAAGCGGGGTGAAGGGTGGGCGGAGCGCGGGGCGTGGAGGCCAGAAGCCGCGGATGCAGAGCCAGCCCGCCCCCGCTCCTCCGCGCGCGCGGGCGCGCTCTCCGCTATCGCGTGCGGGGCGGCCGGCCGACCGGACGGCCGACCGGCGGGCTAAAAATATGCGACCCGGTCGATCTCAAACAAACAGACAGCGCTTAAATATCGCCGAGGCTTCCGCCCAGGGCTCGCTCCGCCTTGCCCTGCCTCGCCTCGCCCCGCCCCGCCCCGCCCCTCCCCTCCCCGCCCCTCCCCCCCCGCCACGCCCCGCCCCGCCCCGCCACTCCCCGCTCCGCCCCGGTGTCCCGCAGGCCCCGCTACGCTTCGCCCTGCCCTGCCTTTCCCCGTCCCGTCTCGTCCCGTCCCGCCCCGCCCTGCCCTGCCCCGCCCCGCCCCATGCCGTCCCGCCCCGCCCTACCCCTTCGCGACCCGACCCGACACGCCCCGCGCCGCCTCGCGCCGCCCTCCGCGCCGCCTCGCGCCGCCCCGCGCTGCCCCGCGCCGCCCCACCCCACCCCGCCTCGCGCCGCCCCACCCTGCGCCGCCCCACCCCGCGCCGCCCAGCCCCGCCCAGCCCAGCCCCGCCCTGCCCTGCTCCGCCCCGCCCCGCTCCGCCCCGCCCCGCGCCTCCCTGCCCCGCCCCGCTCCGTCCCGTCCCGCCTCACCCCGCCCAGTCTGCTCGCCCCGCCTCGGCTGCCGCGCGACTAGCCCTCGCCGCCTCGCCCCTCCAGGCGAGGATGAGCAGGCGCGGGGCAAGAGAAACGGCGAAGGCGCCCGGGGACGACGCGGAAGAAACACTGGGCGCAGGTGCTGCGAAATGTGCATCCGCGCCCGTGAACATAACAAAGAGAAATGGCCCGCTTAAGATCGCCTTCGTGAAGTACGCGTAAATGAAGAGGGGGAGGATTAAGTGAGAACGAGTAAATGATATTAACCGAACATATATACGAAATGTATTATAAACGGTTTGTTATTATGTATAATATACGGTACGGTTCAAGAGCATGGACTTTCTCGCGTTGTTTGTAACCGTTACGTAATTTTATTTTTAATTGAATTCACATAAAGGTTTTTAAAACGCGAAATTTCTTCTTATGTTAGAATCCTAACTTACGTGGTTAGGTTTAACAACCTAGTTTATCCATTTTATCAGAAGTTGAACAGCGGCACTCATATTTAAAAAAATACATTACATAATTTTAATATCTTATTTGGAAGAACATATTTCATTGAAAAAAAGTATTTAGATAGTGTAGTTTTGGGTAGACGTCGAAAAAAGCTGTAATTTGCGCAATTTTCGACAATTCAGAAATTTCTGTAAAATTTAGACTTCCGCCCTTCTGATACGTGTACTTTTCTCTATTCGAGAAAGAGGAAACCAAGTTTGGGAAAAGTTAGAAAATGTCGTTGAGATTTCATGTAAAGAATCCCAAAAATCAAAATATCCGTTTTAAATTAGCAATCTTGATTGCTGACAGATCAATCAGGTAATATCAATTTTGCATAAAATCCTATAAAAGTTTTAAGCGCTAGTTGCACAAAAACGGACAGACGTTTTGCCGTAAACAATTTTTAGATGCCATGGGCCCTCGAAAGTGGATTCTGACTCCAACTGATTAGAAGTAATTTAATACATTTTGAAGCAAGAATTATCAACTTTTTCGGTATCAAGGCCTCAAAATAGGAATTTTTCGGTTGAAAACTGGCCACTTTTTTCTGCAACACCTTTACAATACTTCACCTATACTTCGCTATAACATAGTAAGCGTAAACGTAAAAGACGAATCACATAATGTAGTCAGCAGTGGTGCCATGGTCAGCGCGGGAAGTTGAGATTCATATCACAGAAAACATGAATAAATTCTGAACAGGAAACATTTCATGTTTTAATGATTTCAGCTAAATCGCCAGTGCAAAGAAATGTGTAAAATGTTGTTTTGTTAAAATGTTATGTTTTGTGCAAATATTTCTCACGTTTTGAATAATTTTTTAAACAGTAAACAGATTAAAATTTCAACCCAACTTTGAAAGACAAATCCTGAATTGTTACTTCTCATTGACACTAGTGGTGAGTTATTTTATACTATGCGTTGGTAAACATAATATTGCAACGTGTTTAATAAAAACAGACTCTAAGACTCTTGCGATTACTGCCTAAAACTTAGAGTATTACAGTTTGTGACAAAATTTGTGTTAGTGTAACTGTTAGCGTATTGTACTCTTATATCCAAGTTCGTGGGTTCAAACCCAGTTGAAGTCGTTGACTTATAAGGGAAAAAAAATTATTCGTATGCCTTCCTTTGAATGGGGAAGTAAAGCCGGCTTTCCCATGTAATAGATTTACTGCATGTAAAAGATCCTCAAGCCTAAATGAAGCTTCTGAGGACAATTCAAATCGCCTGTTTCGTCGCCCGAGTGATACCCTCTTTCTCTGCCAGAGGGGGAAAGGCTGCTAGCGGAATTTACGTGGTCAGATGGAAGAGCAGACGTGATGGCCTGAGCCTCTCCACGGACAATAAGGCGTAATTGAATTGAGTTGAAAATTCGTCTCAATTCAATATTGCTTAGGGATTGGTATTTGGCACATATACTACCACGCTTAGAACCCGGAGTGGGGGTATAAAGAAGAGTGTAACGTCCGACAATGTCAAGGGAGTAAAAAGGTCTCATTTTGTAGAATATAACATAATAAACGTAACTCGAGCTCATAAACCGGGTTTCAAAGCGTAGGACGCATCGTTATTGAGTTATGAACGATGTTAGGGCGCTCTGGGGCATAAAATGTGTTGGGGGGTTATGTGCGCCTGTTGATTTCTTCGGAGTAGACTACAACATTGTACATTTTTTGTGCGTCTTAAATTTGTTTAGGGCGATTCCCTTGAGTTAACTCCCTATCCCACAGTAGTCAATTTGCGGAGTTCTGTAGTGACGGCGCTTTTAAATTGTTCAAAATCCTCATCATTCTTTAGCATCATTCCTTACAATGAGACAAGACTAGTTGGATCCATGGGAAAATTTCCCCATTTTAAAATAATTAGTTTTTAAGAATGGAGATTGATAATTATTGATAAAAATCTAACAAACTAGCATATTCTGATCAACGCATTACAGCATACACGCCTACATTATATCATAACAATGGTACTAATAGTTGGGTTACCTTAGGTATTATATGAAGACTGTCTTGAAACACATACTATTCTAGTCAGGATCTAAGAAATAAAGCCCATCACAATCGTTTGTTTTGTTTTTACCAGATTTCCTTCATATGTTCAGCAAATGGTTCCGTGTTTTTCTTCTAACCAAAAAAAGTTGGACATGCTCCTTGTTATATGCGAATTTACTGGCTTTGGCATTATGAAATAAAAAGACCTGCCATTGTGGGTTGGTAAATATTCGAATATCGCAAAATGGTTGTTAAAAATATCTTGATGGCTGAGGCTGATGCAATTAAATGGCTCAGAATATCAAATAATAAACATAATTTAACACAATGTCGACATTTTACACATTAGATTCTGCTCAACCACTGTTTCTACGGAGAGCTAAACCTTCGAAAATTAAACAAAAGATGTGAAAATAATTAATATTGTTGATTGCACTTCAAAAACAAAACATTGTGTCCACGTATATATTGTATATATAAGGGAGAAAAGTTTAAAACACCACACTCATTGTAGGAGATGGACTAAGGTAACCAGGAAAGTAAATAATGGTGATAAACTTAAGACTGAAATGATCACAAATATAAACATAATTGATTGAGAGTTAAAATAATCTGCGAATTGACCATTTGCAGAAAGAGCAAGATGATTAAAAGACTGTTCATAAAGAAATAGAGAATGCGAAAAAGAGAACGTCTGAAAAATGCGTGAAATTGACCAGGAAGTATCAAACCAAAAAAGGGGCACTAGAAAAATGCACTGCAGTGTCGAAAACGCCATGTAAAATAAAAAAAGAAATTAGTAGATAAATATGTTTAAAATTAAATGAAAAAATATCTCAAAATAACACCAGCTGCTCAAAGGTGGGATAAGTAATATGCGGCAAGTGGAACAAAACAGAAACATGAAAACATAAAAGAGAAGATGATCGGTGAGTGAGAGTTGGCGAAGAGACAAGGAAAGGGAGGCGAAGATGAAAGTGGCTGTGGAGTGATGAGAGACAGTCATGTTGAAGATCTGTGAGCGAATGCGTATTCTTAGCTCTAAGTTATTCGGGGAGAACCAGAGGGGGTGTCCGATGGTTGAAAGATACAACAGCAACTGGCGAGGTCATAGACACAGTGTATATAATGAATATGAATGGGCGTGTCTGGATCGATGGCTCAAAACTGAACGAGGGCATGGGATTGTAACTCGAGTAGGTCAGAAAAACACGAGTGAAGACTAACGGGGAGAGTGAGTGGTGGGCTTTATTTACCCCTCAACATCCGTTTGTAACTCTCACTAATCAAGGGAACTCTGGGAGCTTTCAGTAGTTTCCGTCTATTAGGGTATTTCTGAACTCAAACATTCCTGCTGCACGGGTTTTCGCTCTGACCTTTGCAAACTTACACGTCGTGTATGTTTTGCTTCTGTAGAAGTGGGAATTTTTAGAGAGCACATATTGAAAGTCGTAAATAGATTCATATATATAGTGTTAACATTCTTCTAATAATAATTTCTATTTACATAAAAACTTCGTTGCTCAAAGTATATTTTGATCGTATGAATAAAACGCATTATAAATAGTTGATATTATAACGTCGGTTCTACAGAAAAATCTCAAGTTATATATAGCATGGCATTGGAAAACAACTGGTTATTTTTTAACGCTTCTGAAAGGTAGCAAACATTACATTCTACAACAGTATAATACAAAATACGAAGAGTACATAATACATTCAGGAGACATTGAACTTAGTTGTTATTGACAATACGCCTCCGCAGTGATTTAGAGCGGAGAACTGTCGTCCTGTCATTACCTGAGTTCGTTGACATCTGAAACTGCCTCTGCGCTAGACAGAATTGATTGGAAGCCAATGGGCCGTAAAAAAGGACACGCAATCTTATTGAGTGAATGGGGAGATGGAGTTGAAAGCGAGCAAGCCATGGACGAAAAGAGAGGGCGAGGGACCAGTATCACGCTAGAGAGAGAGAGAGAGAGGGGGGGAAAAGAGAGAGAGAGAGAGTGAAAGTGACAGAGGAAGAGTGAGAGCGGGGCAGGGAAAATGGTGGAGGGAGAGAGTGAGGGCGTGAGGGAAAAACGGAGGAAGAGACGTTGATAGAAATGATAGAGAAATACCGGTCCAGATGGAGAGATAGAGATTAATAACATGCATGGGAGAAAGGTGTGTGTGTGTGTGTGTGTGTGTGAGAGAGAGAGAGACAGACAGACAGACAGACAGACAGAGAGAGATAGAGAGAGAGAGATAGAGAGAGAGAGAGAGAGAGAGAGAGAGAGAGAGAGAGAGAGAGAGAGAGAGAGAAATGGACTGACGAAAATAATGTTCAGAGAGTCAGAGAAGTTGAGAGACGCATAGCGTCAGGGACAAGCAGAAACACGGAAGGCTAGAGACTGAGGTAAAAAGGAAAATAGTCAGCTATAGCAAAATATATGGAAAAAGTGAGTGAAATGGCAGAGAATTCAGGCGAGCCAAGAACGACAGAAGTGACCGAGGAAAGGGAAAAGGAAAGAGAGAAAGAAAAGTGCGAAAGGATCTCCCGGAAAGAGGATGATGGATGTGCCTGTGCTGCGTGCGGGAGGAGCTGAGCAAGCCTGCCTGGGAGAGGGTTCCTATGATTGCGTGATCAACTGATCACGCTGTGATCAACCGCGCGTGATCAACTGAGCGCCTCTGATCGGGAGATCCTAGGTTCGAGTCCTGACGGCGGCAAGATTTTCGACACTAGCTCTTCAGCTAGGTCAAATTCAGTCGCTGTCTGGAGGAGAATTCTAGCGGCCGGCTGCTCTGATCGGTAGTTTTCCGTGGTTTCTCCGATCAACACCAGGCGAATGCCGGAGCAGTACCCTAACAAACGGCCATCCCACCGCGCGCGATCTTTCCTTCCTCTTCCTTGTCCCATCCTCTCCCCTTACACACACACACACACACACACACTAACATGCACTACATTACCACATATTCCGGGAGACCGGTCGGGAGCTTAGAGCTTGTCCCGGCTGGGGCGGTGCCCCGCTGGTCGGAGAGTCCTGGTTAGGGGGAAATCCCAATAGCCGACGGTAGGTCGGCGCCGGATCTCGCCATCCAGCGGGGGAAGATCACCGCCATTTCCGGAGAAAAAAAATGCACTACACTAACGGGACTAATGACCAAAGCAGTTGACGTGCCCGGAAACCCGAATCAAACAATCAATCAATAGGAGTGCGTGACAGAGCGGGATGGGTGGGTGGAGGCGGGAGCTTAGTGAGACGAGAGGCGGCGTAGAGGCGAGATTGGAGGCGGAGCAGATGGATGGATTGATTGATTAGTGATTCCGGGAGTGTCCACGGCTAGCGTCATTAGTCCCATACTTGTAGTGCATGTTTTCATCGCGGGAGGTGGCGGCGATCTTCCCCCGCTAGATAGAAAAATCAGGCACTGACCTACATGTCGGCTTGCGAGGTTTTCCCCAACCAAATGTCACGCACCAATAGAGCACCGCCCCAGCCAGGACAAGCTTCCGCGATAAAAACCCGGTGTGGTAGTGCAGTGCATGTAAGTGCATGTGTAATTAAGGGGTAAAAATATGACAAGGAAGAGGAAGGAATGATCGCGCGCGGTGCATACCGTGTATTAGGGTACTGCTCCGGCATTCCCCTTGAGGTGGTTAGAGAAATACCGAGAAACTACCGATCAGAGCATCCGGGCGCTAGAATTCTCCTCCAGACAGCAGCTAAATTCGACCTAGCTCTGTAGCTAAGGTCGAAAATCCTGTAAACGTAGGAAAACGAACCCTAGGACCTCCCGGTGAGAAGTACTGTCGACTCCGGTTATAGTGAACTTTTGGGGACTAATACTTTTGGTTCACTATATCTGAGATTCACTATATCCGGTGATGTCGAAATTGAATAGAATTTCTCCGTTGATTTTTATGAATATAGATTCATCAAAATACATTAACAGCATGAACTGAACATTTCAATACCTTTATTTGTTCTTAAAAATTATTTTCAATTGTTTGCTTCGTGCTTTTTCATTAGAAATTTCTAAAGTTGCCTAGTATTAGAATTTGTGGCAGTAAGGCGATATATTATTTTCGAGGAGGGAATTAATTTCCAGGACGTTGAATTTCCTACGTTCACTCTAGCCGAGGTTCAGGTTCACTATAACCGAATCATCTAATGTTTATTTGTAATGTAAGTGAAACGGTACCAGTGACTTAAGTTCACTATAACCGAGGGTTCGTTATATCCGAGTTCACTATAACCAGAGTCGACTGTACTGCAGTGACTTCAGCTGATGCCCAGAGCCTCCTCTGCCGGTAAGAGAGAGAGGGTTCACACGCGTGCTAAACAGTGCGGGGGTTGTTGGGGCGGAGCGGAGCGCGACGGGAGCGGCGGCGATGGTGTAACGGTTAGCGTATCGGACTGTTATACCCAAGTTTGCGGGATCGAAGCCGTGGATTTTTAAGGGCGAAAAAATCCTTCGTACGCCTTCCTTCGGAGGGGAAGTAAAGCCGGCTGTCCCATGTTAGTAGATTTACTGCATGTAAAAGATCCTCAAGCCTAAATGACGCCTCTGAGCAAAATTCAAATCGCCTGTTTCGTCGCCCAAGTAATACCTTCTTTCTCCCATGGTTGGTGAAAGGAGCGTAGCGGAATTTGCGTGGTCAGACGGAAGAGCAGGCCTCATGGCCTGAGTCTCGCCACGTAAAATAAGGCAAATTCAATTCAATTCACGGGAGGCGGAGTGGGGGCGGGGCGGTGGCGGGCGGCGAGGGACGTCAATGGGGCGTGCGGCGGGCGAGCGCCGCAGTCGCGTTGAGTGATTGGAAGCCCGCGCTGCGGAGTCGACGCCGGAGCCGGAGCTTCGACGCGTGCACGACGCGCTCGGTTTCAGGCAACACTCCCAGCAAAGCTATGGCCTTTTGCGAAAATTAAACGTGCAGATTTAAAACGCTGATGCAATGCAATGTGTAGAACGGAGGAGTCAATTTAAATGAATAGGTAGTACTTTAAAGTTTATGGGTCGTAAGTAACCCCTGATTTATTACGTTCAACCTTCTTTGATGCTGATTCTGCCCAAAAAATCATTGAATTTCTTTTGATCTACCAAAAACACTACGCAAATATACTGTAGAGTCTAAAAAGTTCTATTTTGCAATACATTTTGCAATACGGTAAGAGAGAGAGGGTTCACACGCGTGCAAGACAGTGCGGGGGATGTTGGGGCGGAGCGGAGCGCGACGGGAGGCGGAGTGGGGGCGGGGCGGTGGCGGGCGGCGAGGGACGTCAATGGGCATATTATTGTTAGAGTCTATAGAGATTGCTTTGAAACATTGAAAATAAGTATCCCCGTGTTTTGTGTTTTTGAAAAAGATTCTAGAAGAATTGCCTCGGAGTCCTAAAGAAACAGTTAACATAAAGCTCGAACTTCTTGAATGACGTGTAGAGGTTGCTTCCCACCCAACAGAATTTTAACAGAAAACTGATGAGATTTGACTCTTGAAATACTTTTGTAAATACCAACAGTTACGTTAATTCCCCGTAGGTGAATGATACTTCGGTGGAAGGAGTATCCAGGATGATGATAGAATTTTCAGAGAGCCCGATATGAACACACTGTAACCTACGTAATCTGCTGTAATTTGTTCCATAAAACAGGTAATTTCTAAAATGTATATTTTTCTAAACATATAAAACCCTCAACAATGATTTGAAATAAATAAATTTATACAATTTTAAAAATCTAGGAACTAATCATAACGACGGAGAGGACAAATAATTGATTCAATTGTTACTTATTCTCAATGAAGGGAGAAGGCAATCTTATAAAACAGTATCAGAAGATGACGCTTCTGAGAATTAGAGAAATAGAAAATTGGAATATATAATGCCATAATCCCAATTCAAGTTCACACAAAAAGCTGCGTCGTGACTCGAAGATATCATATCCCATTCTTTTCTGTTTCCGTCGTTGTCGATGCCAAGGGTTTCCCTTCTTCGGGAGAAGCCCTGTTGTGGGGACGTACGTGTTTGTGTGCGAACTTTGTATTACGTACGACGCAGTATATCCGTCCTTTTCAGAGGTGGCGACAGGGGGAGAGAGCAGCAGAGAGGATCCAGCTGGCTACCTGCTGTTCTGCTCGCGTATCCCAAGGCCTATTTTCTACTACGAGTGTAAACTGCTGCGTTGTTCACAGCCGACTGCGGGAAAGAGCTGTTATTGTTGTAGTTCCTAATGAGGTCGTATAATCGAATCCATCGCTTCCATAATTGCATTTATAGAAATATCATTTTTAATACTAATTAAGCTCGGTATTTGTTTTGGGGTGGAAGTGGTAAAGGATTTAATTTTGACAGTTTTTAGTCAGAACGTCTTATACTCCGTTGGTCCAACATGACCGCAGTGGATTTTCCGCCTCGGAAAACCACCAGAGGTAACCGAAAAGACCTAATACTATACATGCCGCATGTTGGGTCGTAAACCAGTTTTTCGCTATCGAGGTCCCTAGAAACGTGATTCATGACTACGCAACTAATTAAAGAAAGATATTAACTCTCTATAGGAGCAATAATTATCTACTTCTTCGTTTTAGGGGCAACGCAAAAGACACTTATTTTCCAAAATTCGCGTCTTTTCCCCCGCAGCATTACAATGATCTCTATACTTCATCTTTACTGTACTATAAAGTAAATCATAATGTTGGTTGACGCAAAACACGCTTTGTAATTCACTTCCAAGAAACTTGTCATACACATTTCTATTTTCTTCGGTTTTTTAATGTCAGTTTGTTTAATACTACATTTTATATTCTAGGACTCCCTTTTCTTGTTCACCCTTCACTTCTTTCATTCCAGCAGAAATTCTTGACCCTGCCGTTTAATTAACGTCCTTCGGCAGCGTATCTATAGAGATTGATAGCACAGGGAGCTATCAATCGCTTTCAAGCCGTTCGCAGCGCAGGCTGTCGCCGCTGATGCTGATGAGGTTGTAATGGAGTCGATAGGGTTCTCTTCTATGCTGTGTACGTGACTCGTGCCGGGCGCAAAGGAAGGCCCCGAACTCGATACGCTGATGAGCAGGCAGCCGGCCTTATCGCCCCGCCTCACGCGTGTGGCAACGGCGCCATCAGGCGACGCCCTCGGCGGCGGGCGGGCTGGAAGGCAGGGCAGGTGGAGCCCAGGGCCGAGGAGGCAGGGGGCGGTCAGGGGCAGGGCCAGGGAGCAGGGCCAGGGGCGGGGAGGGCGCTAGAGTAGGAGGAACTGCGGCGGAGCGGTGGCGGAGGAAGCGAGGGAAAGAGTTGGGAAGAAAGCGAAGCAGGAGATGGCGTGCAGCTGGTGCGGGCGGGGAGAGGATGGAGGCGGGCCGGGGGCGGGGATGGGCGCTAGGTTGGAGGCAGCGGCGGAGCGGTGGCGGAGACGGAGGAAGCGAGACGGACTTGGGACGTAGAGGTTGGGAAGGGGACTAAAGCGAGCGGGAGATGGGCGTGGCAGCAGGTGCGGGCGGGGAGCGGATGGAGGCGGGCCGGGGGTGGGAACGGGCGCTAGGTTGGAGGCGGTGGCTGTAGGGCGGAGGGAGTGAGGCCGCGGTCGGGACGGAAGCGGGGACGGAAGTGAGGTCGAGAAGGTGACTAGGGTGAGCAGAGATGGGGATGTCAGCAGATGGGGATTGGGGGCAGAGGTTTGTGAGCAGCGGCGACGATAGAGGTGGACTAGTACCAATAGGGTAGGAGCGGAGGAATCAAGGTTGCAGAATGCTTGGCAAAAGACTAACATGGTGAGAGTCTAAATATTGACGAAACGTAACAAAAAGAAACATGTAGATAGCAACATCAAAGCCGAATTTTGATGTTGATATAATAATATATTTAAACGTACATAAATGGAATTTTTACTCGTGACAGAATATATCTGTAGGTCTATGCAGCTCTGTGTAACAGATCTGAAAAATGAAACCCCCTCACTCCTCTCTTCCATATTTTACACCTTGTTCTAGTACCAGATGAAATTTTGGACCATGGTCAATGACAACTTTGTATCAATATCTAAACCAGTAAACTAAACTGAACATAATCAAGTTCTGCCTGCTGACCTGTCTGAACGAATTTGTAGAAGTAATAAATACAGCGATCACTCACTGAGTAGCAAAATAGCAAATAGAAGGTTGAAAGAGGTTGAAAGAAACAAGAAATCAGTTTTTTTCATTATCTTAAAGGAAAAACGCTTTTAGTGTGCAGAACACGTTCTATACGATGGAAATTTCCGTATGACTATAAACGACGGAATGTTGCAAGTAAAGAATTATAATGACATTTTATCGAGTGAATGTCTTTAACAGGTCGATGCAGGTCAGCGCATCTGCAATGAGATGTAGAAAAGAGAGTGCAGTTGCAAATCAATCTGAGGATCTTAGCGGTCTTTGGTTGTGCGGAGAGAGCCAACATGAAATGGAGGCGGTCGATGTGTTGACACGGTGAATCGGAGCAGGCCACGGAGAAGTCTGAGGCGGGACGGTGAGGTGACGAGACGGAGGGCACTGCCCGGAGGGGCGAGATGTGGAGCGAGGCGAGGTGATTCGTGGTGCGGCAAGGGGATGCGATTGATTGATTTTTTCGTGTTTCCGGGCGCGTCAACTGCTTTGGTCATTAGTCCCGTTAGTGAAGTGCATGTTTTTTTCTCGGGAGATGGCGGTTATCTTCCCCCGCTGGATGGCGAGATCCGGCGCCGATTGATTGATTGATTTGGGGTGGGGTTTGCCCCTAACCAGGACTCTCCCACCAGCGGGGCACCGCCCCAGCCGGGACAAGCTCCCGACCGGTCTCCCGGAATATGTGGTAGTGTAGTGCATGTTAGTGTAAGTGTGTGTGTAAGGGGAGAGGATAGGACAAGGAAGAGGAAGGAAAGATCGCGTACGATCCGTGGCCCGTTTGGTAGGATACTGCTCCGGCATTTGCCTGGTGTTGGTCGGAGGAACCACGGAAAACCGATCAGAGCAGCCGGCCGCTAGAATTCTCCTCCAGACAGCGACTGAATTCGACCTAGCTGCAAAGCTAGTGTCGAAAATTCTGCTGCCGTCAGGACTCGAACCTAGGACCTCCCAGTCAGAGGCGCTGCAGTGACATCAGTTGATGCACTGAGGTACCGCTCCCGGTAAGGGGATGCGAGGAGATGGAGAGCGTTGCGCGGTGAGGCGACAAGATGCGAAGAGAGGCAAGGTGTTTCGGTGAGACAAGACGATGTGGGTGAACAAAGATGGTGAAGTCGTACGCTTTCGCGGCCAGAGTCATGTCAATGATCTGGGCTGTCCGGGTGACGCCGCGTGACACCAAGATGGTGTTTGAGAGCTAGGCGCAGTGATTCAGGCCGGGCGTGGGGTATGCAGATTGATTCGGGGTTAATCGTGTAGTGTAGTGCATGCAAGTGTGACTGTACGGGGTGAGGATATGTCAAGGAAGAGGAAGGAAAGATCGCGCGCAGTCCATGGCCCGTTTAGTACCGCTCCGGCTTTCGCCTGGTGTTGATCCGACCAACCACGGGAAACACCGCCGTGGCCGCTATCATTCACCTCCAGACAGCGACTGAATCCGACCTAGTTTTGTAGCAAGAGTCGAAAGTCCCGCCATCATCGGGACTCGAAACCCATGTCGTCGCGGTCAGAGGTCCTGCATTGACATGCCTGGGCCACCTCAGCCCGGTGTAGGCGCGGGCTGATATAAATGATGAGCTGCGGTGCGGGGGGCGCGGAGTGCTGGTGGCCGAAGCGAAGCGCAGTGAAGGGCGGGGCGGGGCCGTGAAGCAGCGAGTGAAAGCGCGGAGGCTGAGGGGTGAGAGCGACGGCGGGCGCGGGCGAGCGAGCGACCCCGCGGGCGAGCGCGCGTGAATGGGGTGGGCGCGGGCGGAACGTAACGTAAGCGGCAGGTGCCGCTACCGCCGCCGCGGCCGCCGCCGCTCCATCGACCCCGTCGACGCGCAGCAACGGCGCCGCCGCCGGCAACAGGTGCGCGGCGGCGGCGGTGGTGCTTCCGGGGGTGTGGCGTGAAGCGGGGTCTGGGGAGTGGGGAGTGCAGGTGACGGGGGCGGAGACGGCGGTACGCGCCAACATTGATCGTACGCGGCGGCGGCGGCGGCGGCGGTGGCGGCGGCGGTGGCGGCGGTGGCGGCGGTGGCGGCGGTGGCGGCGGCGGCGGCGGCGGCGGCGGCGGCGACGGCGGCGGCGGTGGCGGTGGCGACGGCGGCGACGGTGGCGGCAGTATCGGTGGCGGTGGCGGCGGTGGCGGAAGTATCGGTGGCGGCGGCGGCGGCAGTATCGGTGGCGGTGGCGGCAGTGGTGGTGGTGGCGGCAGAATCGGTGGCGGCGGTGGTTTGCAAGCACCGCGAAACCTCCACCTCCCTCCTTCGCCACGTCCCCTCGGAGCCGTTGGCGTGGGAAACGAGCGGAGTTGGATTAAAAGTTGCACGAGGTTTAAGCTCATTCAGATTGCGTGTGGTATCTTATTACGGCTTAAGGGCGTTACGGATTTTCGTCGTCGCACTCCTGTCGTTAGATCCGTGGTTACGATGAACTCTTGGAACAGCAAGGGAAACCCAAAATTTGGAATTACGAGAGGAGAAAAAATTTAAAAATGTAAGTTGAAATTGTTTTTAGGGCTTTTATCTAGCCGACAGCCGATTGCCCTTTACTTCTCGATGGGATGAAAGTTGACCTCACACTAGACACCAACACACAAGCGGGATCCTCTGATCTGGGCTCAGTAGAACGCGAAGTCCTCCGCGACAACACATAAATGACATACTACTAGGGACAAACAGTCATGCCCAAGGCTCAACCCAGGAACGTTCCGACTGAAGCGCTGAGTAGGTACACGCCATAGCCACTTCTGCTATCCAAGTCGGCTAATTTAAAATTAATTTTAATTAACTGGGGTATCCATTGTGTGTTTCCTTTATAAAACTCGTATTTTACTCGTACGTTTTTTCCACTTTACAAAGTACATTAGATTTTCCTTAAAAAAGTTAGTTTGCTGTACATATTGAGCACGGAAGTGATCGGAAAACTGTCAAGGGTTTTGTATTTTAGAATGTCTTTACTTGAATAAGAGTTTAAGACTTTTAGAATTCAGTATTAATATTTTTTAGTACACAAATCATGTCATGGAGTTGGTGAAACATTTCTTGAAAATTGAACATTATTTATGTTATTATATAATCGATATATTTTCATGCGTTTAAACACGAATATCGAGAACAACGAGCTTTTGTAACATTCAACGACGAATTAAACATTCGATTATTTCTTACCATTTTATTATCATCTTATTATTTTTACTCACTATCGATCTCATACTGGGAACACACTTCTTTAACGGACAATGCAGTTACGGCGCATACAGTTTCATGGATCAATAAAACACGTGTTGCACAAACAGCTAGTGGCAGTCGGAGGCACAGCCGTACGCTTTTCCTCTAGCACAATGTGTGTGGCCTCCAGAAACCACTCCCGCGATCCATTAGAAGGCAACAGGGTCAATGTCGGACTTCAACGATTGAATGACGATAATTGATATACTTCAGACAAGACACCTTTATATCTAGTAATTATTTTTATGTAATTTTGCCGAGAAACACGGGGTTACTGCACAGCAGTTTTTGGACGATTTTTCTTCTTATATAACGTCGTTTACTCTTAAAGTGAGTCAAACCACTTATGATAATACCGAAAAAAATATATATTTTCGGATAGAAACGACGAGAAACGCAAATTTATGAACCGACGGAACCAGAGTCCATTTCACGACAACCCTGTTTGGAGCGCGTCCTAGTGATCGCGCGCCTATCTGGACAGACATCCTTCGATTTTGATTGATTGATTGATTGATATAATGACTCAGGGAGCGTCAACTGTTAAAGTCATTAGTCCTGTAAGTGTAATGCGTGCTTTATCCTCGGGAGGTGGCTGTGATCTTCCCCCGCTGGATGGTGAGATCCGGCGCTGAAATACCTGTCGGCTAACGGGTTTTCCCGAACCAGGTATCTCTCACCAACGGGGAACCGCCCCTGTCTGTGCAAGCCGGTGCCTCTAAGCTCTCGGCTGGTCTTCGATATGTGGGATAATGTAGTGCATGTTGATGTGTGTGAAAGTAAGGGTGAGGATAGAACAATAAAGAGGAAGGAAAGATCGCGCGGGATCCGTGGCCCGTTTGTTTGGGTACAGCTCTGGCATTCCCCTGATATTGGTCTGAGAAATCACAGGAAACTATCAATCAGAACAGCAGAGCGCTAGAATTCTTCTCCAGACTGAATTCGACCTAGCTGCCAACCTCATGTCGAAAATCCTGTCCCCGTGTGTCACCTGTCCTGTGCCTGGGACCTCCCGGTCAAAGGAACTGCAGTGACATCAGTTGATGCCCTGAGTCATCTCAGCCGGTACGACCTTCAGGATTCAATACACACGCTGTTCGTAAATGACCCCTCGTGTCTAAAACGTTGTTTCGAGACTTAGAACTATGCCCACACAATGAACAGACAGGCTGCGACAAAATTACGACTCTCCCCCTCCTCAGCTGTCGAAGGTGACTCTGAAGCCCATCACAAGGTAGATAGTCGCCAAGACACCACTCATATCCGTCTGGGCTGGTGATAACCGATTATAGGGATAGTAACACGGTAAAGAAAGGTAAGGAATTGGTTTTGTAAGTGATACATGGAATTGTGTCTGTCTCACCACGCCACAACACTCAACGTCTATTCCTTATGAGGGATTCGAATACACAATCTTGGCGCAACTCGCCAAACACTTATCCCTCTTTGCAAGAAAAAGAAGAGAAAGAGCACAGGAGACCCTTGGTGGCTGCCTTCACCATACAACATCACATAAGCAAACATCCACGCGCGAGGCGGAAGTCTAGTCTACGACCCTTTACGTCGAAACCGCCTAGGCAAGTTAATTTGAATAACCCCGGTTTTCCTTCCTTACATTTTCCCCCTTTCTTGGAAGGAATCTATAATGTGGTTTGCAGAGTTTGATGGAAGGTAGGGGTGATGATGAACGATTTCGAATGAGATGTTGGT
The DNA here is from genome assembly GCA_011170035.1 of Teleogryllus occipitalis. Taxonomy (NCBI): domain Eukaryota; kingdom Metazoa; phylum Arthropoda; class Insecta; order Orthoptera; family Gryllidae; genus Teleogryllus; species Teleogryllus occipitalis. The sequence goes on along the minus strand of BLKR01015098.1, from coordinate 4,412 downwards.
TGTGATGGTGGTGTGAGAAACCAACTCCGCAACCGTGTGGTGAAAACATTTGTGCCTTACGTGCCATTCAAATCCCCGACTTCGACTTCGCATTGAAGGTGGTCCAAGACCTTGAGCTACCGAGAGTGGCAAAATAAAGTTTGTCAAGTTTGTGTATCACTTAATACTTACTTTTGTCTGTCATTCGATTCTTATTTTCAAAATTTTGTTTTCTTGGCTTTCCCTTTTTAGATAGATAGGTTTACGTATATTAACATATCATTGTATATTACGTTATATTAACATATTATTGTATATTAACATATTTAAAACTTACAACAATTGTGTCTAAATAAACATCACTTTTTACAAATTAAAGTTTTAAATGTGTAAATATACTTAAATCTATTACGTATTAGTCGTCGTATTAGTCGTCTTATTTATCCTTGAAAATAGATTTTATTACATTGGAGTTACTTTATGTTTTTTTTGCACACAATTCACTTTTCCCCATAGCACGTCATACGCAGTTCTAACTGTTTTTTGACCTAAAATAAATAAATAAATAAATAAATAAATAAATAAATAAATAAATAAATAAATAAATAAATAAATAAATAAATAAATAAATAAATAAATAAATAAATAAATAAATAAATAAATAAATAAATAAATAAATAAATAAATAAATAAATAAATAAATAAATAAATAAATAAATAAATAAATAAATAAATAAATAAAATTAACTCCCATCATCCCACCCATAGACTAGATGGTCCATTGAAACTGAAACAGAAATATCTCTAAAAATTAATATCCGATAAAGAATAATGACTGAAATAAAATGTTAATGTTTTTGGGGGGAAATACTTTTGTGCTTCTGTCAGCCTACATCGTTTCTTTTGATTAAAGCGCCATTTATATTCGAAAAGAGCTTCAGGCAAAGTGAACTGTGTTTTTCCACAAAATACAAATATGAGAATAAAACATTGAGGTTTCGATTTAAAATTTGAAAGTCAATCCTGGCCAACTCAATCTGGCGAGCGAAGGCGGGCTCAATGTAGCTCGTGTTTATTTATTTCCCTCTGAAAGCTTTTTACGTTTTATTACAGACACATTTTCATACAACGCGTATTTCTGAAGATATTTTCAATTTAAACTTACAACTATGTTCGAGTATATCGTAAATATTATTTTGTATTTATAACAAATTATTGTATTTAAAATCGCATCGACGACAAGTTTATTAGCTACTACAACTATACGTGATGTTGTACAACCAATACAGGATTTAAATTAAATAGTGAACTCACAACGTAAACAAGTATTAGAACAGTAATTTACAATTGACAGTCATACCTATAAATCATTATACACTTTCAGTATTTTACATAGTTTTATTATTTTTTCCCTGAAAAACACAAGAGTATAATATAGTTTCAAGAATGTCAGGCTGTAGGATTGATTGGCAACAACTTCTTGTGAGATACAATTGTCATCATTAACTTGAATTAACCTAAGTATTAAAGATATGAAAAATGATTTTGTCTGAATACAATTCTGAGAGCCTAGCTGTCGTTTTTAAATAATTTCGTACATTGTGTTTAAAAGAACAGAAAACACTCTACTGCAAAGGATCGTCTTTAAAATACCAGTGGGAGCTTCATAACATGAAACGTTTATTACAGAAAGCTTTTTCGGAGGTATCTCGGGTCTCTTCAGTTGAAACGCAGTCACAAGATGGCCGGAAAAGCTTTTCACAATAAAAAATTTCATAAAACATCTGATATGTAATTGAAAACATCATAAATCGTACTCCACTGACTGTGATCTTTAACGCATGAAATAAAAACCAAATATTTACTCACCCACATACATTTATAAATATTCGTTTAAATGATAGAATGGATCAGCCCACATCCTGTGTATATAATTTTTTTCTTGTCATGTCTCATAGAAATGAAAGAACACGGAACAATTAAACAACTATGAAACATTCTCATGAAAATGTAAGGACACTGGAGGACGTTGCAAATTACAAAAATGATACAAATATTGTGAATGGCGCATCCTGAAGACTATAATGATGACGCAATCGTGGAGAAAAACAATTTGATTGGAAGTTTGATGGAGTTGATTCAATAAATAATACTTTGCAATCTATTTCCGAACAATTCAATACGCTCGTAACGGGTGGGGGCGGCGGCGGCGTGTCCGTACACCGGCCTAGCCCGTGTCCACCGTTGTGCGGCCACTTGTAATACTTTCTACAAGCCCGGCACGTCAAACTGCTACTTGTAATAGATTGCCCTGCTCTAGCCCTTCTTATAAACAAACAAACAAACACTAGCCTCGCGTTGGGTTGCCACATATAATAATCTTCCTGTTCTCCTACTCACAATTGCCCGTCTACTAGCTTACCTGGCCTTTTGACTCACCTGGGCGTGGTCTGCGGTGCGTCTGTACAGACGCGAGCAAGGTACTGCGCTCACGTGCGTGGATCAGTTCTAGTGCTACTTGAATGACTACGAACACATATTGATTTTACAAATCATGACCCCAAAGGTGGCCATGAAATTTATTCAAATTTCCTCTTTTCTCGTGTTTTCCTTCAATTCAAAATATCTAGTGCTGTAATAGCACTGGTGCCTCTGACGGCACACATTGACATAACCCAGCAACAAAAGAAACAACAACAAATAGATAATTCTCTTCCCACAATACACGAAACATGGACATATACTTTCTCATTCACACAGATTATTTACAACAAACAAAAACAAATGCCATTCACACATATGACTAAAACCCCAGAATGCATTCTGTCGAAATTTACGTATTAAATATCTATTAATCACATGACTTGATCTTCGACAGAGCGTTCTTCACTTCGTAAAAAAAAAAAACAAATGTCAAAATACTTTTGCTCACGTATGATGCTGCTTCCGCGAAGAATCCGGGTGTTTTGTGCGATTATCCACGCACAACAGCGCCTCCCGTTGTCGCCACCAGTCACGGAACACACTCGCGTACGCATCACTGTTCACGCAACATGTCGGAATTCACGCTGTCCCCCTTTTTTCATAAATATTCCAAGTTATTTGAAAATCTCTGAGTCCCGAATTGAATTCCGCGCCACTAATCGTAAATGCAACGTCGCGCTCCCCACCGTTACAAAATTTCTCATATGGCCACGCTCATTATCGCCCGCTCTCGCGAGTCCAACGGGCGTTGCCGAATTTCACAGTAATTCCGAAAACTCCTTTTTTATGAAATTCTTTTTCACGAAATATTAAATAATTTACATGAAGTATTCCCAGTTACTATTGCAAATTCTGTCCATTACTTCCGCACTTTAAAAAAATTTCCAAACATCGCCTACGCGAACACACGTCTTGCCTCCACCAAGTTCAGGCATACTCTGATAAAATTTTTCCAACTTAGCATTGTTATTTTTGCTTCAACACTTTTCCCGATCGCTTGATAACTGACGATCGCGTCACTTTGGTTCTCACAAAATATTTAATTTTTAACGTTTCCCGAAACACTTTATTTCCGTTTTTGTTTTAATAAAATTCTCCCGGCAATTTCCTAAAATTCGATGTTTTCCTCTTGTTTTCCTTTGGTCAAATTCCTTTTATTTTCCCTATTTTCCGTTTTTGGATGTGAAACGGAACGCATTGCAATTGTTCGCTAATTGCTTCTTCTTGCTAAACTTTTGCTTGAATTAATTTATTTGTTTTATTAAAATTTCGATACTTCCCGTCAAGATATTTAAATGGGTTAAATTTTGCATGATGCCGCTAATTCTCTTCTTTTTCCCCCCGAAAGTCTGAATTTGATATCTTATCGCGTTCTCTTGCATTATTCGAAAAACCCTCTTCTTTATAAGCGTTTCATCGCTCCAACAATGGACTCCATTAATATTCTCCTTAACACAAATATACGAAATACAGAATTTTCAATTACTTCTTATTGCCTGACGCGATTTTACTGGGATAACTTTTAAAATGTTCCTACATTAAAGCCGGATCTAATGTCTATGGTCAAAACTTGCACAAGTATCGGGTTCACTTTATTTTCTTCCCCAATCGGTTTTTATTTATTATGGCACCTTTGCTGTAAATGTTTTCAAATTGTTTATTATCCAAACGCATACTATCGGGGATCGTGTAAATCATTACACTATAGACACCTTTCACACATGACGGAAGGCGGCATAGTTGTTTTTCAATTTCTGTGCAGGTATGTAAATAAGTAATATAAAATTTTCTGCCTTTAGGGACGCAATCCGTCTGCAAGAATGTATCATTCACTTTGCTTTTCAAACTGTTCGATTAATTTCATTTCGTTATGTGAAACTAACTTGTGATCACTATCGGGGATTCAGTTTCTAATAACAATTTTGATTGAGAACAGCTTCATGGTGTCT
>BLKR01015097.1:0-110815 GCA_011170035.1 Teleogryllus occipitalis | reverse complement strand
ACGGGCGGGGACGGGCGGGGACAGGCGGGACGGGCGAAGGGGACGGGCGGGGACGGGCAGCGAGGACGAGGCGGGGACGGAGCGGGGACGGGCGGGGACGGGCGGGGACGGGCGGGGACGGGCGGGGACGGGCGGGGACGGGCGAGGACGGGCGGGGACGGGCGGAGACGGGCCGGGACGGGCGAGGACGGGCCGGGACGGGCGGGGACGGGCCGGGACGGGCGGGGACGGGCGGGGACGGGCGGGGACGGGCGGGGACGGGCGGGGACGGGCGGGGACGGGCGGGGACGGGCGGGGACGGGCGGGGACGGGCGGGGACGGGCGGGGACGGGCGGGGACGGGCGGGGGGCGGGGACGGGCGGGGACGGGCGGGGACGGGCAGAGAATATGGGTGTGATGCGGACGGGTAGCAGTGAGTGTATGAGAGTGGATGGAAGGGGTGGGTAAGGAAGGGAAGAAGGGAAGGAAGGAAGGACAAGGAAGGAGAGCGGGAGGACGGCTGCAGTTGTCGTGGGGTGCCTTGAACAAAGGCCTAGCCAGGTAAATGTGCCGCACCGGAGGCTGATTTACCTTCCAAATTAGACCGTTCCAACCCCCTCTCCGTGTCCACAGACCCATCCCCACCCACGCCCACACTCACCTGGCATCGCGCCGCTCTCCAAAAGAATACATCGGCAAAATGACACAGTCGGTCAGATTATTATTATTATTATTATTATTATTATTATTATTATTATTATTATTTTATTATTATATTATTTCTATTATTTGGAAATATACGGATGGATGGCACATGACAAATGAAGAGGAGCAATTCGTATCTTTCTGAAACGAACATACTGCCTGCCAAATTGGCATAGGGGTTGGATGTGTGAGGAGAAGTAGGGGCTGGAAGTCTATGGGTGCGTTCCCCGAGTGAGGAAAGTTTAATGCCATCTTGTGGTTGCGACGTTATAACATTGTTACAAATCTACTGAATTCAATGTTCCGGCAACAGCGTACGCCCGCATGAGGACCCGCCATCCTTTCTACCGCCAACACTAATTCAGCTGCACCTGTTTTGCCGCTCACCAAACGTCGCTGTCCGTTACCCTCTCTCTAGAGGTAATTTAAATAAGAACACAAAGTCAAAGACAAAGCAAATATACTTTTCGTGAATTCATGTAACCTGAATCAATTGGCAAATGTTACTTCCTCCCCTTACGAGGATATCTCAGAATCACCGATTAATTTTCTGAAGTATTCAAAGTTTCGCCAAACTTCCATCTTGAAGTCGCTACTAATTGGGTATTACAACCAGAATGACACGCAATTCCCCGCCTACATTCAGGCGCCCATTCTCTAGCAAACACGCTCCAGTCTCCCTGTAACAAACGCGTCCATGGTAACTGATGCTACATCCCTGAATGTTGTCTCTTTGCTACGAGCTCATACAATAAGAACATTTTTATATTGTCATTTCGTAACAAGCATATGAACCGCAATCCGTTTCCTAATCAATCGTCTCTCATTATACACCTCTAACGGTTGTCATCACCATCAACTATTCGTTTAAAATAAACGGCCAACGAGCACTGCAATCAGCTCCGGAGCAAAAGGGAAGACGTAAAGACAGAAGTCTTCTCCCTCCCTACGTTCAGGGACCGAATATGACAATCATCGACATTATCACGGTATACAAAGTCCAAACGTTGTATACCAATAGAAATTTGAAAATATATTTCTTCTCATCCTGAATGAGGGTATTTTTTTAACATCTGTAATGCGACCCACGCGTCGGTTTCAAGCCGTAAGGCCAGCACCCGACCTGAGACGTCTTGGGGCTGGCGAACACAATTCGCCGGATGGTCAGCTAGCTCAGTAAGACGTCCCAGTGTGGACACAAATAAAAAAAAAGAAGAATAGGGGGGGGGGGTCAGGGTCGTGAAGAACGTTTTGGATTGGATGCAAATTACTAAAAACTCGAGTTAGACTCACTTTTCACTTATTTCAGTATATTCTAGAAATATTGCTGCTGTGACAATTACATGAAATGACACTCAAAAAAATCAAATACAGAATAACTATGACTGGCTGAAAAAAAACACACACACTAATGACTCAATACACAACTTCTTACTCTCATTTATAACACAATTTTTCAATAAACACACACTTTCAGCAATTCTGAGAATCGTTAAAAATAATTACTTGATACAAAAGAAAACAAATTGAAAATCAAAGTTAGTAATTCTGAATTAACACTGCTTTAAAATGAAATACTCTCTCTCTCTCTCTCTCTCGAAAATTTAGAGAATAATTAATATTGTAATTCGTCTCTTACTCAGACTCTTATTCACTAATTTACAATATCACATTTTCGAATCCTTTTAAAAGAAAAGATTGATTCTGTCCTCACGTGCTAGAAATAGGAAACAAATGTACTTTTACTTTCTTTATCTTTTAAGTATAGCAAATATGCTACTCTCCCCTCTTTCTACGTAAAGAATTCAGAATAAGCTTTCTGTTTAAAATGAATTACTCATTTCGATATAAAAACAGTTCATTTGGCACGACCTTACTTTTATTCTTCTCGGCCGCGTCGGGAAATCAGCTGTGCTTTCTTCTACCCTTTCCTCGGTGTTGGTGGCCTTGGAGCGTCGGAGCTTCGGGTTGAGAACACAGTTGCCGACCAGAAACGCGTTCTCCGTCTCGTACAAGGTTTATATTCTTTCGTACTCTCATATAAATTCTAATTGACTTCTAATTATGATTTAATAACCAACTGGATATTCAGAGTGTTGAATTAAATCCAGAGATCAACCTCTTTTATACGAGCACAAAATTTAAGAGAGCAAATAATAAAACTGGAAAGAAAAAATGAATGCAACTATTAATTTACTGCCACATGTTCAAAAACTCCTCTCCTTTCATTCTCCTATTATAAATTCACAACGTCTCTTATTATCTTTCTCTCAAGATTACGTTCAAATCAATTTATAATGGGATATTTACCTCTTCTTATCTTCCTGAAGAGTTTTATAAAAGATGCCAACCTGAAATCCGCTGCAATATGAATCCCTGTGGTGTCGTTGTCATTACGTCTGCCCAGTTCAGCTGCTAACCTCCGAAAGAACTTTTTCTTTCGTCTGACTACCGGTCTCGCACGATCTATTGTGGCGATCTCTATTGACCTAATTTTCAGTTAGCATTCTTTAGTATTCTTCCGCGTTGGCGCGCGTTCTAACTGATCCTTTCTCTCGCTCTCTTAGGTTACATGTGACACGTTTTCGAAGCATAAGAAAACGGACGGTCACAGTAAGTAACTAGTTTTTGAAAATAATTGACTCTTATTTTGTTAATATAAACAAGTCTCGCATTCCATTACAATTTTTTTATACATTTGAACATGTATTATAGAAAACTAGGAAACAGTGGAACACCACAACCAAATGGAACGATGAAATGCAGACCTTTCTGAAAATGCAAGAGATCGCGAGATTTAATCGGTGTTGTCTATGGTAACGACGATAGCAACGGAAGATAATCCTCTCACATCCATCCATTGGAAAAATTCATAATCACATCCGGGGCTTAAGTCCATATACCTAGTCACAACATCCTTAGGTAAGATTCATCGACTGTTTCTTCGAAAAAATGAAATCACCACTTCCATCGTTGCGAGACAAGAGAGAAGTAAACTTGAGGTGGACAAATTTGAACATAACTTCTGGTAAGTTTGGTAAATTGATAAAAAACTCTCAAGAAAAACACATTGCAGTGAATTTAAACAAAAGAATAAAGCAACTGAGATGTGAAGGAACTTTTATTTCCCAGTCAAAAGATCGGTAGTAAATTATTAACTATGTTTTGAAACAATCTATTCAGTCATTTGAGATATAACATATCTTCTAATCTATTTTGATACGGTGTGCAATGTTTTGTTCTAATCAATTATAAAATGCTATTTTCTGTCTAGTCTCTCTTATTTTTACTTTATCAACTAGAAAAGATGGTGTGTTATACATCAATGTATTCTAAAATACAATTACTATTTCACAAGGAAATTATAATACTGTTATACAAATATCAACGAGGTATATCTAAACAATTTCGATTTTTTAAATCTTTTTTTCTTACCAGATCTTTACTGCTGTCCTATAATTTGCAATACATCAGTCACAACAGGCGGTGTGCACTGAATGCACAAAATTCAGAAATATAATAAATGCATGATGTATTCTGGAACTGTTTTAGGAGTAATTACATTCACAGAATAGTCGTAATAAATAGCATTGGCACGTTGGAAATTTTCAGATACATTAGACAAGCATCGGTTGTACAACCAGCATCTTGGAATGCGTGTCGAGTTAGCAAGAACGAATTTGAGTAAGCTTCAAATATGACTGAAATAAATTTCAAGCCTTCAGTGCATTCGTAAATTTTATCCCTATGACATTAATTTTTGGACAAATTTTCTTAAACTATTGATGGATTCATTCATTTAATTTTTCAGCCTTTTACTTTTCAATTCTTTGATAAACTATATACTTAAAACACATGAAAATTAAATAAATGTAATAAAACTGATAATATTCTGTTATGACAAAATAACACGTCACTAAAAAATATTCGAACGATTTCTATTATTTAAAAACGTAATACTCACCCTAAAAACAAGAACTTTATCAGTTCTCTAATCTCACTTCTGCGGACTGAATTCGGAGAAGCCGTCACGGCTCTTCCCGGTTAACCATCCTCATCGAACACATTTTTCATCCAGCAACTGCCTCTCTGGAAGCGCGAGTATTTCACGACTTGTCAGTTCCGCTGCTTTCCACCGAAAATGACTCAGAGTCAGATATCCACCGCCTTTCCGTTCCGTTGCCGCCTCCGCTTCCTCCTCCGCCATCGCCTCCGCCGCCTCCTCCTCCTCCTCCGCCGCTGCCGCCTCCGCCTCCGCCGCCGCCGCCGCCGCCGCCGCCTCCATCGCCACCGCCTCCGCCGCCGCTGCCTCCGCCGCCTCCGCCGCATCCGCCGCCGCCGCCGCCGCCTCCACTGCCGCCGCCGTCACCTCCGCCGCCGCCTCCGCTGCCGCCTCCGCTGCCGCCTCCGCCGCCTCTGCCGCTTCCGAAAATGCCACCTCCACCGCCGCCGCCTCCGCCGCCGCCTCCGCCGCCGCCTCCGCCGCCGCCGCCGCGGCCTCTGCCGCCTCCGAAACTGCCACCTCCGCCACCACCACCGAAACCGAGTCCATTTCGCGGTAACTTGGTTCAGTCGCCTTCGATGCAACCGCCACCCCAACCGCCGACGCCCCCGCAGTCTTTTTACCAACCCTCCAGTCCGTCCTACCGCCAGGTTTCCATACTTAGGGTTGGGCGGTATTTAAATACTTGTATTTGAAATACCTATTTTAAGTTGATTTTGTAATTGAAAAAATTATATTTTGGGGCATATACTTTGGAGATACATTTAAATACCTAAAATTGGTTATTTAAAAACAGAAATACTTAAAATACTTTAAACATAGTTGAAGAAGAAGATAACAAGGATTGTTTGTTTTTAATTGATTCTGCTAGTGAACTGCGTCTCTGAACTTTCTGCTAGTATTGAAATAAAAAGAAAAGCTCCTTTCAATTGTTGAATTTGAAGTCTCTCCATTTCTAAATTATAAATCTAAATCATTAAAAATGATGGACAATTATCCGACAATAAAAAAAGCATTTATTCGTTATAAGTTTATCTCGCCAGTTGAACAACTGTTTTCCATTGCGGGTTTTATAGATTCGCGAACTAGGGGTTTTATAGCCCAATGATTTGTTTGAAAAATTAGTCGTTTAAAAAAATTATAGTTGGTTATTGTTCAGAAATTTGTATTGACTGTCAAATACTATAATATTGCTGTAATAAAAATGGTATATTTCAATAGTATATACTGTTTTTTGAGTGTTTCAAGTAATTTAAAAACGTATGTATTTAAAAAACTGTATTTAGAATATATATTTAAATATGTTTTACAAAGTATTTTGGCAAAGTATTTAAATACTAAATCTAAAGTTTTTTGCCCAACCCTCGTCAAACTCAATAAAATTCACTGTGCACAAGACTTTAAAAAAATTGTATAATAAGAGGACACCGTTTTATTTTTAAGGAGATTTCCCTTCCCGGAGTATGCTAATGCATCATGGGTATGATTCAACTTGAGACACTAATGTTCGAGTTGAGCTAATTTTCAGGCGAGACTGTACTTTAGTAATTGACTTGCGAGACGTGTCTCGGCGCTGTTTCACAGCTACCCCGTCAAGTCGCAATATTTCCGGGTCATTGGAATTGCTGATGTTTAGTTTATCTACATCAATATGACAGTCCCCTATCCCAATTCATTACGAAACATTTCTACGGAATTCTGACATTCTCTGATTCGGAGGTAGATAACCGCTACTCTTAGGGAGTGAGAGGTGTTGAGTTACTTCTACCGATTTATTAACACAATTACGCAGTGTCACGAAGCCACCAACGAACTCAGCGACCGGAGAACGTTGGTACGTCCTACCAATTGAGCAAAAACCAAAATGCCAGCCCTATGTAGATGACACTCGTGGCCGACGTCTAGAGACTCAGATGCACGACTTCAAATGTAGATTCACAGTAAATTGAGATTGCACGAAGGGAAGCGAAAGCGAGCGGAAGCGCAGTAGGAGTCGGGTTGAGGAAAGAAATGGAGGTGGTAACGGTGACGGAAGGTAGGGCGTGTGTGGAAGAAGAGGAGGGAGCAAAGGAGGATGCGAGAGACGGAGGGACAGAGCGAAGGTGGAGCGAGGGAATAAGTGAGGGAGGGAGAGAGGAAAGGGGGAGGGAGGGAGCGAGGGAGGAGCGAGAGAGGGAGGGAGAGAGGAAGGGGGAGGGAGGGACCGAGGGAAGAGCAAGAGAGGGAGGGAGAAAGGGAGAATGGAAAGGAGTGAGGAGGAAGGGAGGGAGGGAGGGAGGGAGGGAGAGAGCAAGGTCGGGAGCGGGGCCGGGAGCGGGGCCGGGAGCGGGGCCGGGAGCGGGGCCGGGGCGGGGCCGGGAGCGGGGCCGGGAGCGGGGCCGGGAGCGGGGCCGGGGGCGGGGCCGGGAGCGGGGCCGGGAGCGGGGCCGGGAGCGGGGCCGGGAGCGGGGCCGGGAGCGGGGCCGGGAGCGGGGCCGGGAGCGGGGCCGGGAGCGGGGCCGGGGGCGGGGCCGGGAGCGGGGCCGGGAGCGGGGCCGGGAGCGGGGCCGGGAGCGGGGCCGGGAGCGGGGCCGGGAGCGGGGCCGGGAGCGGGGCCGGGAGCGGGGCCGGGAGCGGGGCCGGGGGCGGGGCCGGGAGCGGGGCCGGGAGCGGGGCCGGGAGCGGGGCCGGGAGCGGGGCCGGGAGCCGGGAGCGGGGCCGGGAGCGGGGCCGGGAGCGGGGCCGGGAGCGGGGCCGGGAGCGGGGCCGGGAGCGGGGCCGGGAGCGGGGCCGGGAGCGGGGCCGGGAGCGAACGGTATGTGATTGTGCAGGCAGGAGCTGAGATAGGAACATAGGATCGTGTAGCGGTGGCAAGTGGAGCGGAGAGTTGGAAAGGGGCGGGCCGGGCGGAAGGACCGGGGCTGGGCCGGCGGCGCGCCGTCTGGCGTTGTGTCCTTTGGGGGTGAGGGGTGGGGGCTCGGGAGACTAATTGGGGCGGCTCGCTCTGCAACCCGACGCTCCGACACCTCCGCACCACGACGCCCCCACCCCCACTTCCGCGCGACGGCGACGGTGGCGGCGGCGGCGGCGCAAAGGCACCGCGGCCGGGGCTGGGAAGGCGACACGAGGGGCAATCGGAGTTCCGCTTACTGGTCGCGGATATACAAAGAACCACGAAATTGTCCTGATGTGAGTAGTCCGCTTGCGACGAGTTAACCTAAATGGGTTTCAAATGATGTGTTGAAAGTCGTAAGAAAAAATAAATTGTTTTATGGAGTCACGTAGAGTCGTGCAAAGAATCTGGGGTATTAAGTATTATTACTGAAAAATATATTTTGAGATATCTACTTTGAATTTTTTGATTTACGATTTCGATTTCTACTTAAATTATCTTAAAAAAGACAGTCCTTGTCCAGTGTCAGGACATTAACGAGGGTTTTTAAAATTTATCAACAGAACCTTACCGATGACTTTTTCTTACTTGTGTTTATAATTATTTAAAAAAATAAACTTCCAAGTGTCAAGTTGGTTGACGTCCGATATAACGAGTTTCTTATCATCCGCAAGAAGCCGGGCATTGCGCGGAGTTATTTCCACGAGGGCAGAGGAACCGGGCGGAGGCGGGAAGAGGCGTAACGAGGGGCCGAGGCTGAGCTGGGAGATGCAGTTCTAGTCTCCTGTTCTCCACAATGCACAAGGTTTTTATTTTACGTTTTGTACTTTCTAGAAAAGACTAACCAAAACATCTTGGGAGTGCCTCGTTTTCGATATTTCTCCCCGCTGTTCATATCCGTTGATGGCCATTATCTCTCATCTGACATTCATATTGTGGCATCTGTTCTCTAATATCGATATTGCGAGTTTTTGCATTTTTTACGCTCTTAACTTTCTTAATCCATCCGTGTTATTTATCAATCCATCTATTATTCCAGATATCTATTAACCAATTATTCATCCATCCATTAATAAACAATTTATCACGCGTTTTAGAGAATGAGGTGAGGTCGGAAGGGAGACGGTGAGATGTGGGTGGAGTAGGGCGGAAAGGGGAGAAGGGAGGCCGAGTAGAGCGAGGCGGCGTAGTGCGATGCAAGGTAAAGCGGGGCGAGAAGGAGCACTGCGGAAATGGAGCGGGCCGGAGACGAGTGAGGCGATGATAGCGAGCAGGGAATTTTGGGGAGAGGTGGTGTGCGGCGAAAAGGGGAGGAATGGGGCCGGGAGGATCAAGGCGGGGAAGAGCAAGGCGAAGAGGAGCGAGGCAGTTAGGAGCAAGGTAGGGAGGATGAAGGCGGAGAGGAGCAAGGCCAGGAGGAGCAAGGCGGGAAGAAGCAAGGCGGGGAGAAACAAGGCGACGAGGAGCAAGACGGAGAGGAGCAAGGTGGGGAGGAGCAAGGCGGGGAGGAGCAAGGCGGGGAGGAGCCAGGCGGGGAGAAGCAAGGCGGGGAGAAACAAGGCGACGAGGAGCAAGACGGAGAGGAGCAAGGTGGGGAGGAGCAAGGCGGGGAGGAGCAAGGCGACGAAGAGCAAGGCGGAGAGGAGCAAGGCGGTGAGGAGCAAGGCGGGGAGGAGCAAGGCGGGGAGGAGCAAGGCGGGGAGGAGCAAGGCGGGGAGGAGCAAGGCGGGGAGGAGCAAGGCGGGGAGGAGCAAGGCGGGGAGGAGCAAGGCGGGGAGGAGCAAGGCGGGGAGGAGCAAGGCGGGGAGGAGCAAGGCGGGGAGGAGCAAGGCGGGAGGAGCAAGGCGGGGGAGAACGCGGCGGAGGAGCAAGGCGGGAGGAGTACGCGGGGAGAATCAAGGCGGAGGAGTTGCCAAGTGGACAGCCAAGGCGGTGACGAGTGAGCAAGACGGAGAGGAGCAAGGTGGGGAGGAGCAAGTATGTGGAGGAGCAAGGCTGACGAAGAGCAAGGTGGAGAGGAGCGGCGTGGTGAGAGAAGGCGGGGGAGGAGCAAGGCGGGGAGAACTGCAGGCAGTGGAGGAGCAAGGCGGGGGAGGGAGCAAGGCGGGGGAGAAGCAAGGCGGTGAGGAGCAAGGCGGGGAGCAGGTGGGGAGGAGCAAGGCGGGGGAGGAGCAAGGCAAGGCGGGGAGAACAAGGGAAGAGAGCAAGGCAGGAGGAGCAAGGGGAGGAGCAAGGCGGGGAGGAGCAAGGCGGGGAGGAGCAAGGCGGGGAGGAGCAAGGCGGGGAGGAGCAAGGCGGGGAGGAGCAAGGCGGGGAGGAGCAAGGCGGGGAGGAGCAAGGCGGGGAGGAGCAAGGCGGGGAGGAGCAAGGCGGGGAGGAGCGACGCTGAGAGAGAGGACGGGCAATGTTGGGGACGCAACGGGGCTGGCGGGGCGACGCGGGATGGAGCTCAGTGGGCCCAGGCGCTTCGCCGTGAACGAAGGCTGTTGGGAGTAACGAGGACGTTCAAAGGCGCCGCCGGCTGCAGCGGCGCGGGGGCGTTCGCCACGTGTTGACTCAGCCTCCGCGGCCGCTTCCTGCTCCGCGTGACACGGAACACCCGCTCCCCTCCCCTCCCGCCCACGTGCAACGCATTTGTCCGCGCCCGCCCCCGCGCCGCAGGCAGTCTCACGCGCGCCGCCCGCCTGGTGTCGGGGTGGAGGTTAACGTGGTTCGCATTAAGCTAGCGTCTTGCTAATGTGCGCCGCCTGGGGAACTCTGCTTCGGGGGTGGTCTTCGCACTGATAGCCTCCTTGGATGAAGCCCTCTGTCAGGGCTGGATTCTGACGTAAGCACTCGGAACATGAACTTTGGGTCCCCTCTGAATAGGGCTTCCAATTTTTTTAAAAAGAAAATATGATTTTACATCATTGAATTAAAATGTGATAATGTAAATTTTGAAAATTGCGAAAATTACAGTTTTTTGTTAATAATTTTGAATATTTTAATATTAATGGCGAGTCTTATAGTATTGTCATTCCTAGGTCCCGTGCGATTTTTGCAGTCTCTGCTTACTTATTCTCCAGTGAGCTTATTCTCTTCTCTTCACAAATAAAACTTTTTTTGCTGTCGCTCTTTTTTTGTTAGCGATGTCATTCTGAGCTTTACCGGACAGTCATGACATATGGTAATTTACACAATATCGAATATATATATATATATATATATATATATATATATATATATATATATATATATAAGAAATTATAGTGTCATATCACTTATTCGCGAAACCAGTTCTTGTTTGACAAAGATCACTAATTAATAGTAAAGAATAAGTAAATTAATTTGCATCCATCTGCTTTAAGTGACTAAAAGGCTTGTATTACTTCTAAATTAAATCATTGCCAGGAAATTATGTTCGTGTTTTATATTTCCATTCACGAAATAACACGCAAGCGTATCGTTCATGCGTAATAAAATATTTCCCTTCGTGTTTGTGTCACATTGACGATAAATTTGGTTGACATTACACAAGCGTCAGTGGCCACAATTCCACAGGAAAGCCTGTTTCAAATGGAATCAATCACCGCTTGATTTTCTCTAGGAAAATGGAGTCCTCATCGCTGGACTGTGAATGTGAATCTGTTTTCTCGCAGTCTTCTTGAACGGGACAAGTAGCGATCAGCTTTCACACCGAGCGCTAGATCACACGCGCTTCGACAGAAGCCAGAAATTATCAGTTATCAGTGCTTGGATTTAATGCAGTAAAATATACCAATATACGACCTAAAAATGAAATAAAATCGCATAACTATTGAGTTAAAACTTCGCATTATGATCAGGAGAAAATACAGTAATATATACGCAACTGACAGCTCAAGACAAATAGAACTAATGATACTGCAGAATAGCGTGGACTTTCTCGTACTAGTTTCCTAATCTGTTTACTTTGGGCTTTCTGCCGTCCCGTCCTCTTCCCAGTTGCTATATATCGGCAACTAATATACTTTCTTTTACATTTTCAATTTTTCACACACCTAATGTCAAATTATTCAGTGTATTTAGCATTATTAGTACAAATATTTTTTTTTAATTGGAGACATATTTGACAAAAGTTTGAAAATGTTCCAGGGGTTTTTATATAAATGGCTGCAAAATTGAAAAAAATATTTTCAAAAACGCAGGGCTTCAAGTTGAGCTAGATCGATCGGGAAATATTCCTTTTGACAAAAATCCTACGAATAGTTTACGTGCTAGTATTGTTCACAGGCAGACGGATGGACGGACGAACGGACGGATGGACGAACGGCTGAACGGGCGAACAGATGTATATACTTTGATATATGATTTAAATGACAAAACAAGTAATAAATCATCATGACAACTAACAAAACTTGGTTTATCTAATTCGATAATTGAAAAAATAATGTAGGTTTCTTTATTGACGAAAACTCGATTTTATTTACTTTTTCTCCTTCATCACGTTGGTCCGAAGAATATTCAATTTATAGGTATCTGAAATTTATAATTGAATTTTTACGATAAACGTTTTTCATTTAACAAGTATAAATGAACTTAATCTTAAACTGAACATTGATCTTAAACATAACCATCTGCCTCAAAACATCAATGTTAAATGCATTGATGATTGTATAAAAATATCGGTTCTGAAAACATCGACATCGATGACGCATTTCTATACGGGAGGTGAGTGTGTTCAGTTGTTGGGAGGTGAACGGGTAGACGGTTGGTGGGCAGGCGGATAGTGTGGGGGGGGGAGGGGGAAGAGGCGAGGGTTTGAGAGGGAGGTTTGGTGGTGAGTGTGTATGAATAGGAACGGGTGGGTAGAAATGGGAGAATAAGAATGGACGAGCAGAAATGGGCGAGTCGGAATGGGTGAATAGAAATGGGTGAGTAGAAATGGGTGGATATAAACATGAAAGTAGGAAAGGGTATTTAGAAATGGAGTAGAACTGGGCAAGCAGAGAGAGGTAGGTACGAGTAGAAATAGTGGTTATGAATGGGTGGGTGGATTTTGGTGAGTGGAATTCCTCTCTCTGCTGCCATATGGTAACCTTCTACATCCATCATAGTGCGACATTTAAAACACAGCAGCCCATTTTAGAACACGATTCTAACACAATGTCGTATTTCTGCTAAGTTTGGACATAGTCCTGGATTCTTAGGTTATCACAATTCGTCGTAGTCTAAGAATCCCCAAACTGCATTTTCCTTGATTGTCTTATTTAATAAACAAAGGCATTGCAAAGAGACGAGAAACGTTCCGTACTTGTCGTAATTCTGAACTTTTCTATAAGCAGAACATCATATCTGATCAGATGCGCCATTTCTTATTGAGTGTAGATGGCGTTTTCTGTTCTCACAAGAATATATTTTATGAGCATTGTAACAGTGACTAAGTTCATCTGGTGCACGAAACTTTCAATGCTAAAGTGAAGAGTATTTGAAACAAAATTACAAGAATAGCTTAAATAAAAAGATCAGGCTCTACCTACTGTAGTAAGAATTTTGGTGCAGAATGAGAAAAATCAAATAAAAAGGGTAGGAACCGCTGAAATTTTGTACCAATTCTTCTGATCAAAACAAATTGATAGAAAAGTGACAATTACTGGTTTGCGAACCTTCAGAAAATAATTGATCAACTACAGCAGCAAACCGCAGAAGCATCAATCACTAATAACACCAACGTTATCAATATGAAGAACAAAATCGACGGCTCGACATCCCCCAATTTGATTCTCTTACCAAAAGACCCTTGAATGTCTTCTGACAGTTTCTTATTTTTCTTGTACGCATCTCTCTCCATTTTTTATTTTCTTTACATTACATTACTTAATACTCATTTGCATGATTGGCGGTAGTCTACACATTATTCTTAAGTATTAAAAATCGGACATCACGAACTTTTTCGATTCTTGAAGTGTTATTCTAATCCAACAGTTAGTATATGAGATTAAACTATGAACAATATTGCAGTTGATAACTTTTGAATCACAATAGGATAAGAAATTGTTCATTTTAAAGCATTGAAGTCAATATTAAAAGTTTTACGGTTATTGGGCCAAAGGAAATATGGTGAAGGGTAATGAAACAAACTACTTCAAATATTCATTTTCTTCATTCATAAACATTCACAGGCTGATTTGATTTGTCTTGCTACGATGCGACGTCATACACGTAATACTTGAGTTTATAGTTCTTTCAAAAGCCAATAGAAAGCCAATAGAATTTGAAAACGTTAAAAGGATCCTGTCTTCTTAAAATGTTTAGGGAGGAATATTTCAGCTTTCCGCCGTACATGCCATTAACATGCCATGAGGGAATAAAACAAAATTTCTATATGCGAATGCAAACACAAATAAGACACTAATGTTTCATCTTGGTAGGTAAGACTAACAAGGTTTATGATCTAACAAGACGAGCCAACAGAACATGTTTTTCTAACGACAATAACAAATTCCAGTTCAAGTGCGCGTGTACTCTTGCACCATGAACTTGGAGATTTACATCATTGCATTTCTACCAATATTTCTTCACAAATACCTGTCGCAACCAACCTGTGTGACCTCGAGTTAATTTGCATTATTGTCATGACTGTGTTTTTCTCAGGAAAAGTTATCCTTAAACGAAACGATAACAAGCAGTGGACACACGACACTCGCTAACTCTCGCTGTGTTCTAGTTAACTTCAATTTAGTTTGGAGGTGTTCTCCCGCGTTTTCAAAAATACAAACCCAAACCACCACATAACTAATAAATGGCACTCGTTAGACAAACGGGGTATCTGCTTCGGGACGAGCCAGTACGTGTGCCACTTAGCAATGGCAGCTCGGCGCCGAGCAAACTAACTTCATTTGCGTTTGCCCGCGGAGCGCCACCGAGCAGTCAGGCAAACGAAGGAATGACCTTTGGAAAATCAATATTTTCCCCGTGATTTTTCTCGCGGACGGAGCGTGGCGGCGGAAGGCGCGGCCGCAAACACGCATGCACGCATGCACACACGCACGCAGGTACGCTCGCCTTGTCGCTGTTTCGCTCGCCAACTCCCACGGATGCGCGGAATGGAACTCACTCGAACGCATCCCGTGGTCAACTATCCTCTCTCATCCGCTTCCTTGCTCACTTTCCTGGTCCTCTTTCGCTTTTGGTCGCCTCAGACGGTATATAATCCGGTCAAATGGTAGGAAATGTTAGTGTGGTTTTGATATTTGGTTTCAATATGTTCCTAATAGCCCGATTGCATCCCGACTGGAGATACGAGAGGAGGAAACAGGAAGGTGTAGAGTTGAGTCCGTGTTGAAGATTATAAATGTAACTTCATTATCTGTGCACGACTTCTAGAATTCAGTGGGAAATATAGTTATTCAAATTATCGTTTCCATGTCGCGGCAGGAAGTATTATTCCTTGACGAAGGACATCATGGATAACAGCCCAAAATGTATTGCTTATTTATCCTTGAAAAAAGATTTTATTATATGGGAGCGGTTTTTTTAATTAATTCAAAATTCAAGTAGTCTATTACTTAGTGTAGGGGTTTTGAAAACTTGCACAGAATTTACTTTTCCTCACAGCACGTCATACACAGTTTTAACTGCTTTTTTTACGCAAAATAAATAAATAAATAAATAAATAAAAAATAAATAAATAGAAAACATGATACACCTGAATAAAGTCGAGGGAGAACCTCGGAACGTAGGTATACATGGCAGAATTAAACACAGAAATCAGTTTCAATAAAATAAGAATATTTAAAATACTTAAAGTATCAAATGGAAATCACCCAAAAATCTTTCCCTTTTTTCCTCCTCAGGTTGTATAGCAGTCAAATGATATAAAATAAGAGACAGTTTTGGTGGTTTTGATACTTGGTTCCTATACATTCATAATAGCCAGATTGCTTCCCGACAGGTGATACGAGAGAGGGAAACTATGAAGTTAAGTCTATATCCAAGATTACAGCAAATAAGTTCTTGCATCAAGTCGATGAACTTGGAAACAAGTGTGAACATAGCAAAATTAAGCACAGAAATGAGTTTAAATAAATGTAGATATTTAAAATAGTTAACATCAAAATAACCGATTTTAGCGTATTCATTCTACCTGATTCATAAACATTCACCGGTTGATTTAATTAAATTATGATTATATCTTGTGTGTATGAGAAAGTCTGGCTGTAACACTTTTCACAAAGCAAGTACGCATGGCGACATTTTTCAATAGTTTTGAATACATTCAACAAGAGTTGAAAGACGAAACTATTGCTTAGGGTTAGTTTTATTAATAAAAGTCCTAAACAATGAATCAGTAACTCCTTACTGAAACAAGGATACTAGGAAGAAACTATTCCCCGGTTCATCAAAACCCCTATTGTTATGGTTACAAATGCGTTGCAACCGTTACGAATACAAATCCGGAGATGAAATTTTACGCCTATTTACCGAAAGTAAACAGTTTTTCAGATTTTTAAATTACGAAAACTTTTTATAACGACACACGAAAGTCTGCAGGCAATCTCTATTCAACCTACTAACAAAACAATTTCTAATTATTCAGACCACGGCGATAAGTACTAAACCAGACCTTAATAGCCAATCCTACTCGAGACTAGTTTTCATGTTAAGTTTGCGTATTGGGAGTGACTTCCAACCACGTCGAGTTCTCGACTTTGCATTGTAAACACTTTGAGGAATATGTTTACAAAAAATATTTCCTGTGCCCAACTAAGTGACCTCGATTGGACGCAAAAATCGCAGACATTCTAGAATTGTTATTTAAATAAGAAGGAACAAATATGGAGGGAAAATTAACTAAAATTGTGAGAATTTTCATTATTGATTTTAGAAATTAGTTTGGGTAAATTTTGTGCCGTGAGAAATTATTTAGTAAAATAATACAAACTGACCAGTAGTGAGAGTATTAGCTATTCAATTTCCAACTGTAATATAGGAACGATGAAGATTCTCATTCGATTTTACGAGGTAAAAATGAAACACACTTATGAATACAAGTTTAATTAACCAGGTTGGTTGTTTTCCAGTGTGAAACAATGTTATGAACGAGCCTATTCAGCTGCAAATTTCTGTTATAATTTGTAATAATAAATGCCTCTTACGAGAATATATGAGAGAAGAGCTTCGGAAAATGCTTCCCTCGGAGCAATCAACGAGTCAAAGTGCATATCTTGTGCATCCCAGACTCACCATAAGAAACGGAGAACTTGGAGAGATCATTTTTACGAGGTCGTGAAGAGTTGGGGGTGAGAACCAGAGGGTTCTATCTACCAAAATTGCCTTCTTGGCGTTTTTAATTGAAAACGATAGCCAAGGACATTCTTTATATAAACCAAGGAAGTGGGAAATTTGGTAACCGAGTAATGGGTGGAGCAATTTAGTTTTAACTGCAGAAGTTGGCAAACGTACGAACCATAAGGTTCTATCTGTGGTCAGTTGCGTCTGAATGCTTACAAAGGAGCGTGACTAGCTGCTTCACATCAACGCGGAAAGTCGAAAATGGATTGTGAAGAAATTTCTGATAACAGTGGTACAGAATACATTTCACCCATAAAAGTAAGAATGACCGCAACGGAAAACAGAAAATGAAGTGCTTCTAGCCATTCCTCTATTCAGAAATATACATTCTACCGTAGAAAAATCTCTAAAACTATCTGAGGTAAGGCCGTTATCGCTACTGAGGTTAAATAGCGTACATGTATTAACGAGTCAATGTATTAACATGTAATAAATCATCATACAAAATAATTCAGATGTGTACACATGACTTCTATGATTATTATCATCAATAAAAACTTAGTATATTTTAGATTTCCCTATACCTAGGTTGCACAATGAAGATTTGAACACATTAACCCTGATATTATATCATCAGGCATGTTGATGCTACTTGGAAGAAAGTTATCCTTTTACAAAAGAGGGTTGGGTATAAACGAACCTATGTACTGAATGTAAGAAGTCAATTACCCCAGGCTGAAATATCGGAAATGCGAAAATCATTGTCCAGAGAAAACGTAAAAGGTAAAACGTAAAACGTCGTAATCTACGACGAAGTGGATGCCCCAAGTTGATGCAGCGTATACGAAGCAATTTTGAAGTAAAGAACCATCTGGATTTTCAGTTTTTAGAAACGTTTGATGTCAGAAGGTTCTATGTGCTTGCAGCATTTTAACAATTTTATTGTGAATGATCTTTTTATTATTTTTATCAATAAACCATGTAACACGTCATACTACATTATGTGATCAGTATTTAAAAATTACAAGGAAACATGTAACATTAATACTTTGCGATTTAGTCAACCCCAAAGTTTGAAGCGTTCTCCTGCAAGATGTACATTATGTCAGACAGATCCATACAGTTCTCACCCTGCGCTGTAAAAACGTATATTATTTATTTATACAACACGGGATTTGTTTAACTCAGGTCTCTGTTTAATTACGTGTGAAGAAAAATATGTTATATTTTTATACATTCACAATTACAATTGGAAAAATAAAGAAGAAAGGCTCTTGTGTCTTATTGTAGTTAAAGGCAAACAGGAGCATTTTCAAAGTATTCAAATTCTTCATTTTAGTTTTTCTTTCGTGTTCCTAAGCATATAATATTCGATTATGATTAACGAAATACACCTGTCCGACAGCAATATGGCAGAACTGGCAGAACTCACTGAAACACGATTGCGAGGTCTAAGGATGTGGCAGATTTCGTTTTCCTGTATTATTGCATAGAACTTTCAACATTGTAATATTAAAACTACAGTTAAGAATGACTAGCAGGTTATCAGTTCGTCAAGACCCATTAATATTACTACAACTTCCCAGTGTGTTGAAATTTCTTTCAAAACTTCCTATGACAAAAGTTACGATTTAGCATGAAATTGTGGTGAACAATAATTTAACTGTATGAAAATAAGGCTTTATTGACCGAGGTCGTTTACACGGCCCTACATAATTACTTACCATCGATTGATTAATTAAAGACTCAGAGTTTATTTTTTTAAAATTAATTTCAAATAAATTGAAATATACATACATACATGGGCAAATGCATTTCTGTATATTGGTTAAATATCAACGCCTTTTCTGAAAAAATTACTAAAGCCGCCATTTACAAAATAATGTTCATGCTTTTACTGACACGTTATTCCTAGTTATTAACTTTGGCATGGAACTCGCATTTGTAACGAGCCAAAATTATTTTAATTGGAAATTGTGACTGAATTGCAAGAAAAATGAAAACTGATCTTGACCTTCAAGTATGGACTAAACTTACTTGAAAGCAACTTTTGTGGCGGCGTTGGATGTTATAGTAATTGCCAAGCCAATTCAAAAAAGAGCATCAACAATCACAAATTGTAAGAATGTCTTCGAAAATATACGTAAACGAGCACTGAGAAATAATTTTGAATACGATAGTGCATTTGTATCTATTGATGAACCTGAAAGTGATGACAAATGTTTAATAGAAGAGAACACAATAACTTAATTTAAAAAGGTATTGCATGCAGGTATTGTCGAAAATCGTGCACTTTTACATTTTTTACTTTAAAGTGAAAGTTGTTCAAGAAGAAAAGTTGTTGGTTTTATTCAGTTGTTTTTTAAATAGTGTCAGGAGGGTAGGATAAATTCATTAGTTGTTTGTTTAGTTTATTTCCTTTCAAATCTAACTTGTTAATAAATTTTAATTTCCAATTGTATTTGAGCGCTTTTTTTTCAACTGGGTTTAGTAACATTTTTTTTAGTTTATTTATTGTCGCATCAACAGCGATGGTCATTAGCGACAATTAAATAATACATTTGGTTGTAATTACAATAATAACAACTATGTTAACAGAAATTGACATGGTTTCTAAATTATTGACAATAGTTAATACCTATTATATATCTGAAAATATTTGAATTTTTTTGCAAAAATTAAGAATTTTTTCTTGGTATTTAGGGGATTCCAAAATTAAGGCAAATGAGTCATCCTGCAGAATTTGTTGTTTAAGAGTGTTGTAATGAGGACAGTGGTTAATTATATGGTTTAAATTAAGAAGAGTTGAGTTGTCACAATGGTTGCAGGTGGGAGGAGGGCTTTTGTTAAATAAGTGGATATGACTGAATTTGCAGTGTCCAGTTCGAATTCTAGATATTGCTACTTGTTCCTTTCTATTTAATTCAGCACTTGTTTTTAAATTGAAGAAATTTCCTATTTGTTTATGGAGTTCACTGGCTTTGAGCATGGACCACTTGCTGTTCCATCTGTCTTTCATTAAGATTTCAACATGTTTCCAGATATCATTGAATGTACAGGAGGTTTTAATAATTCCGTTGCTGTTTTCTTCGGTCGCCGATTCAGTCCCAAGATTTGCAGTTTCACTTCCTAGGACTTCATTGTCTTCAGAAACGAATTTGATCACAACAGACTTTCCTGCTTTGACAATATGGTGGTGCAATTCATGTATGATGATTACCATTTCGAAGTTATGAATATTATTGTTGATGCTCTGGATTGCTGGAATAGAGCTACAGAAAATGATAAATTTTTTATAGTTCAACTGTTTGATCAATTTGAAGGCTGTCATGAGAGAACAGATTTCTGCACTAGTAAGGCTGGCGTAGGGAAGTAGCTGTAGTTTAATTGTAGTATCTTGGGTAACAACGGAGGCATGTACTTCACTGCTGTTTTTAAAACCATTGGTGAATATGTAGTAACTTTCATTATCGGAATTGTTGATATCAAATTGTATACCCGAGAGCGTCCAGGGTGGGATGTTGTAGTTCCTTTTCTTTTCAATGGGAGGTTGGTGTACTAGCAACTCCTCAAAAATGTTCCTTACTTTCGCATGCAAAGGTACGTAGCGAGGACGGTAATCACATTGAGGAAATTTAGGGTTGTAGCCTTTGTAGATAATAGGGTTCGTCGACGAAGCAGCTTTGAGAGCATATTTTAATGTTAAATATTCTCTGCGATGTGAAAGGTTAGGTTCTCTGGCTTCAATGAGTGACACTTCCGATGGGACTGCTATGGTAACATCCGGTACATATTCTAAGACATTTGTTATGTATAACTTCCAGTTTCAAGTTGTCCTTTTTGCTTGCTGAAGCATATATAATAGATCCATAGTCGATTTTCGATCGGATTAATGATTTATATGTTAACATCAGAAGGCTCTTATCAGCCCCCCAATTGTTGTAAGAAATGCATTTCAGGATGTTTATTCTTTTTTTACAATCATCAACTATGTGTTGTATATGTTTCTTCCAGTTCAGTTTGGAATCGAAAATCAGTCCTAAAATTTTGGTGGTATTATCAAATTTGATACTGCAGTTGTTAAGCTTAAGTCTAGGAACTCTGCTTACATTTTGTTTTGAGAATAATGTGCCGACACTTTTCTGAGCAGAGAATTTGAAGCCGGATTTAAGAGACCATTCGTATATTTTATTTAAGGCAGATTGCATTAATTTTTCACTTGAATCTATGCTTCGTCCTTTGCACAAAATGGTGATATCATCTGCATATTTTCTCACGGTGACTGGGGGGGTAATTTCCATGTCAGCATCATTGATGGCCAATAGAAAAAGAGTTACGCTGAGTATGGATCCTTGAGGCACTCCATTTTCGATGTTCTTCTTATCAGAGAGCTTGCCATTGGACCTTACTTGAATGACACGATTTTTGGTAAAGTTTTTGATGAGTTGCAACAAATTTCCGCCGACACCTACTTCTTGCAACTTAAGTATGATGCGATGCACCCATACCATGTCATATGCTTTTTCTATGTCAAGGTTGACTACTAATGCATGTTGCTTATTGGAAAAAGCTTCTTTTATGTAAGAATCAATGCTTACTAGATGTGATAAAGTTGAGTGATGACGCCTGAAACCAAATTGGTTGTCTGATATAATCTTCTTGAACTCCAAATACCACTGTAGTCTATAGTTTATAATTTTTTCCATGATTTTATACATGTTGCAAATCAGGGCAATCGGTCTATAGTTAGTACTTCTTGATGGATCTTTCCCTGGCTTTTGAATTGGAATGACAATTGCGGAGGTCCATATTTTGGGGAAAACAATATTTTCCCAAATAAAGTTGTAAATTTTGAGGAGAGTTTCAAGACCATTAATTGGTAGTTTCTTGAGAAGAATATAGGGGATGTTATCAGGGCCAGGTGTAGAGTTTTTGAGAACTTTTAATGTAGCCCTTAGTTCATTTAATGTAATGGGATCATTGATGTTGTATTGAGAGCACAGATCTTAGTAGTCAGTTAAAGATTCATTTTCTTTCTCATTCTTAAAAATTAGGAAGACTTCAGAATAATTTAGAGTGCTCGAATTATTGGCAAAGTTGTTAGCTAACTCGTTAACAATAGCATCAGGATCAGTGATAAACAGGTTATCTGTAGACTGAAGAAAATTAATTTGATTGGATCTTTTTATACCTTTGATTGCATTCATTTTTTTCCATGATTTTTTGATATCATGATCTTTGGTAATTTTGGAGACAAAGTTGACCCAGGATGAAATTTTACTTTCTTTGACTGTTCTTCTTGCAGCAGCTCTCATTTTTTTGTATTCAATTTTATTTTCTACAGTACCATGTTTTTTGTATCTATTAAAAGCATGCTTGGATCGTTTTATTGCTTCTCTGCATTTTTCATTCCACCATGGGACCGATTTTGTCCTTTTTGAAGATTTACAAGACTCTATTGAATCATTAGCAGATTTTAAAATTATTTCTGAGAAATTATGGATAATGCTGTCAATATTTACATCATTACCTTCAAAGATGTCAGTATCATTCAACCGCCTGGATATTAGATCTTGGTATTTCAACCAGTTAGCTTTGTTGTAATTCAATTTATGGGGATTCATAGTTAGAATTGGTATGCGAAGAGGGCTACTGATGTCAATAAAGATGGGAAAATGATCACTGTCGTGCGGATCATCTATGGCGTACCAGTTGCATCTTGGTGCAATTGTAGTGGAGCATAAGGTGAGATCAATAGCACTGAGGCTACCATTGCTCACATTAAAGTGAGTTGGTTGCCCATTATTTAATAGTGTTAGATCAAGCTCTTCAATGAGTGCTTCAATGGAATTGCCCCTGGAATCATTTGTTTTTGAACCCCATAAGGTGTTATGGCAATTAAAATCTCCGAGTAGGACAAAAGGTTTGGGGAGTTGTTTGATTATATCTTTGATTTCATTAATTTCAAAGTTGTGGCTGTTAGGTAGGTAAATGTTACAGAAACACACTGGGTTATGATCTTGAATTATTACAGCTACAACCTCGATGTTAGATTGGATGACAAGTTGTTTAACTGTTAAGAACTCTTTAACATAAGTAGCGACACCTCCACTTGCTATGCTGGATGTGGATCGATTTTTATGAAAAGGTTTATATCCTTTTATAATACCTACATGGTTGGCTTTAAAATTGGTTTCTTGAATGCAAATGATTTCAGGTTTATGGTTTATGCATAATAATTGTAGTCTTTCTAATCTGCAATAGAATCCGTTGACATTCCATTGTAGAATATTCATAAAATGTATAGAAAATGTATCATTTTATTCAGACATATCAGATCCTGACTCTTCTGGTAATTGGTTATGTTTCTTCAATTTATTAATTATTCTTGTGATTCTGTTTTTGATCGATCTTTCATTTAGTAGGGGGTAAATTTCATTTAGCATTTCAATGATGGATTGAATATCATCAGTATAATCTTTAGCTATAACGATGGGGTTGTTAGAACCAAAAGAATTTTCAAGAAAGTTTTCCAGCTGTTCATAGGTAAGAGGGAACTTTTGAGGATTATTAGAGATAGTATTTTTAATGGGTGCAATAAGCTCTTCTACTGTCTTGATATGAGCATTTTCATGCATGGAGTTGTCATCACTTTTGTCTTGTTTCTTTTTCTTCTTTAATTTAGATTTTGTAGATTCATTTTTACAAGTTTGATTTTTGTCATTTTCTGTTTCTAATTGTGATGAAGAATCTGAAGGTAATGGTCTTTTTTGTAAAGTTGGGAAATTGTTTCTGTTAATAATAGGTTCTTCGGATATGTTAGGCATCTCGACAGATTCAGATGGGTGATGTGGTGATTGGGTTATAGGACATTTGTTTACTTCATTAGGAGCATGTTCTTCAGTTAACTGAGGTGAAGTAGGGCACTGTCTGGCAAGATGCCCGGTTGATTTGCACAGGAAGCAAGTCATATCATCAGTTGAGAGAAAGATTCTATAATTAGTACCTTCATGGAATACTGTTGTTGTTTCAGGGAGTTTGTTTACATCTTCAGGAGCTATAAATACTTGTCTCCTAAAGCTCATGATATGGGAAAAGCCAGGGTCAGGTATTCCAGCTTTAAGGAACGAAATTTTTGATTGAATTTCTATGTTTCTTTTGGAGAGTTCCTTTGCAATTACATCATGTGGTATTATGGGGCAGACATTTGAGATGATAACCCTTTTGAGTTTATTAATAAGGGGTCTTATGCTTACTATGTGATCTTTAATGTTTACCGTACTGTGATTTGCTGTTAGGTTTTCTGCCACTTGTGTACTACTTAAAAACACACATATTCTACTGTTAGATATTCGTGAAACAAACCTTATGTCACTGGCGTTTATAATAGTTGCAAGTTTAGTGATGTAGTCTTTGAGAGTTAATCCATCTTGGGGCTCCAACACAACAGCTTGTTCTTTGCTGGGGAAGACATCGGTAGATGTAACGTTGGTAAGACATCTTTCCATCAGATTCAGGTTGAACATTCGAAGGAACTGGGGTTATGTTTCCCCTGTACTCAGAAGAACTCATAACGCCACCTTAACAGCTGCGGGAGCAGCTGGGTTAATGCACGGAGTTTCTTAAAATAGTTATAATCACTGACAGATTTCAACTCGCGGCACAGGATAAATAAACTTTTCACGAACAGACAGCACAGGGACGGAGACCGCGAGATGACCGTCCGGTTGCCAAGCTCGATCGTGATCTTAGTAACATTATTTGAACTTATTGTAGGAATCTTCATTGTAGGAATTGTCAACCCTAGATTATAAGTTTCTATAATATATTACCGAAATTAATAATTATTAATTATAAATTAAGAAATGTATAATTTACTGAAAAGGAAAACTAATGTAATATACGCTGCAGATCTTACCCAGGAACGAGAGTATCATGGTTATGGGAAATGTCAAAAGTTGAATGACGATATAAGCGTTTTGTGGAGGTAATCTTCAGAAAGAATAATAAAGGTAAATTAGAGGGGGATATAAATACAAATTGAGTAAAGTTAACATTTAGTTAATTAGTAAATAAGTGAATCTCAAACATGAAAATTAGGTAAAATATTAAACCTGCCCACCTGGATGATCGATGTGACTAAGAGTGTGTACCAACTCAGCGCTTTGGTCCGAAGGGTCGCTGCTTCCAGTCCCGCCTCTCATGGGCATGGTTGTTTGCCCTTGCTCCCATGTATGTGTTGTTGCGAAGGGTCTCCCGTTCTGTTAACCCCAGATCAGAGGAGCTCGCAAGTGTGTTGATGTCTAGTGTTTGGTCGAATATGCGTCCCATCGTGACGTTAAGAGTAACCGGATGTCGGCTGAAAAAAGTCCTAGGAAAAAAATCGTGTCTGTACTGGTTCCAATGATGGCCAGTTCCAATGATCGAGCGGCGTCCAAAAGCCCGATGGTCTGTGGCTCGATCTCTAAAACCCTTCTAACTTCCTAAGTGCGTAAATATTTGATATCGCGGTGTCCTTACAATGAACTAAGCTCAAACAGTCTTCAGTGCACTAAGCAGCTCGTAATCAAAGTTTTGCAGCACGTGTTTCACTTCGTCGTGATCTCACCAAAACGTTCAGGTTTGTTTCTGAAGCAAGAAGCATACGGGCAGACTTACACCACAGAACATTTACGCTCAAAGTACTGCTCTTTATGAACGATAAATTGCCGAGAACTTGATCGTGTCGCTGACTTTGTGGTCTTGGATTTAAATATTTATCATATATTGACTGCCCTACTTTGAACAGCTGAATAGTTTATATAGAAAACGTTTAGCGCAGATTGAAAAGAACAGAATTGATTGATTGATTGATTATTGATTGATTATTATTGTTTCCGCACGCGTCATCAGTTACGGACATTAGTACCTCAAGTGTAGTAAATGTTTTGTCAAGGGATGGTGGTGTTCTTCCCCCGCTGGATGGCAAGATCCGCCGCCGACCTATACGTGGGCTTGCGGGATTTTCCCATACAGATAATTCCTACCAGCAGGGCACCGCCTCAACCTGAACAATCTTTACCCTCCCGACATGTGAGGTAATGTAGTGCATGTGAGTGTGTGTGTAAGTAAGAGCTAAGTATAGAACAAGGAAGAGGAAGGAAAGATTGCGCGCATTCCATGGTGCGTTTGTTAAGCAGTTAGAACAGCCGGCCGCTAGAATACATCTCTAGACATCGGCTGAAGTCGACCTAGCTCTCTAGCTGTGCCACCCCGGGACTCAATACCCTAGGACCTCCCGGTCACAGATGCTACAATGACACCAGTTGATACCTAGAGCTACCTCAGCCGGTGGCAGAACGGAGAACCCTCGCAGAGTTGCGCAACATTTGAGCGACCGGCGCTGCTGCGAGGCTCCGACCTTCCCACGTGGCTTCCGTGCGACTAATTCGCACCCGCGACTCAGCCACAAAAACTCTCCCCCGCGTCCGTGTCACTTACGAGCGTTGTCATGGGCGACACCTTTTCTGTTTCCCAAGCAGCAAAAACTCAGCTCGTCCACGATGCAACAAATCGCTAGGCAACGAACGCGCTTTCTCAGGCTGCACCAACAAACAGTGTGAAGCGTTTACGTACATGCCAAGCAATTAGCTTAAGTTTATCAGACTGTTTTTTGGTCCTTTATTTTAAAGACCGAAAACACTTTTTAGAATACCTGTTTTATAATAACATATTA
Source organism: Teleogryllus occipitalis (assembly GCA_011170035.1). Classification (NCBI taxonomy): domain Eukaryota; kingdom Metazoa; phylum Arthropoda; class Insecta; order Orthoptera; family Gryllidae; genus Teleogryllus; species Teleogryllus occipitalis. The sequence goes on along the minus strand of BLKR01015097.1, from coordinate 84,289 downwards.
CATGTGATATATCGTCGTGGTAACCGCAATAGGTCGCATGTCAAAAAAATTAACTTTTTTTGTTTATTACACCATTATGATCAATCAAAAGAACCGCAGCAGATGCAACAGGTGTCGAAAGTCGACGGACTAACGAAAAACCTAATATCATGATTTTACATTTGTGAAAGCCACTGAGAAAATGGAGAAGTAAATCTTTTTCATTCCTCCTGAGAACTTCGGTAGATTTAACATACTACCTATTGCGGTTACCACGTCGATATAATAGTAACAGCAACGTTACGGAAAATAATTATTTCCATCTTCAGGCTATTGGGACATGGGAAAAACTATTTTACCCATGTCATGTTAAAACGCACTTTTGAAATAATAATAATAATAATAATAATAATAATAATAATAATAATAATAATAATAATACGAAATTATTTACAGTCGAAATATTTATAAAATTTTCGTTTCCATGTTTAAAACTCACATTTTTTATAAATAAAAAATACATATAGAAAGTAATAGTTTTGATAATTAATTCATTTAAAACATGAGTTCATAATCAAAACTATATAACAATATCAATTATTTCAAAATCGAAACAATATAAAGCATTTCGAAAATGACTTCCTTAAATCATGTTCAAATGTTCACTTTCACACATGGTTATTTTAACTTTGAATTACTCCGAAGCCAGCGTACCACACGATACAGGATGTGTCTTTGGTGAGCAGCTTAAGTGCAGAACGTTTGTGCAAACTCTTAGCAAACAGGTGGTTGCATGTGTTTTCTCCTCGTAATGAAACCCATTTATCTCGGAAATAAATGTAACCACAATGCAGATTCCACAGTCCAACGGACAAATAATTCTCGCCTCTTTGTGTAATGCTCCGATAAGCTAGTACTTCATCCGCTTTGTGGTTTCAATTCGACGTATTTTTCACAAATGTATCCTCTGCGGGTAGACGTGATTAAGTGATCTTTGGGATTTAATATAAAATAACTTCTTACCCCGTATTGCAATATTGTGGTCTAGTGTGTAGTCTCTGTATCACACGCTTTGGAACCTCTGTTACGTCACTCGTCTTACGATAGGACATTTATCGTAAAACACACGAGAATTTCTTAAATGAGAAAATATATAAAAGAAAAATTCAAATTACACACTGCAAATTCTGTTCGTCCTATCATAAAATCATATGTTTAAATACTCGTGCTTCTCAGAACCTTATCAAAATAAGTAAATCAAACCAAATATAATGGCCGCAGTGATCTTTAGTAGCTTGTTGATGTAGACTGTTACAAAATGGTTCCACAACTTCTCCTACCTGAAGTTCATGACTCATCTTCTTTGAATGTCTTCCCATCGAAGTCATTCTCACGATACAACTTCATTAATCTTGTAGTTTTGCAATTTTGCAAAATACAGAGAGTTCGGGTTAAACGAGTTGGCTCTAAGTGAACTTAAAGTTTAGCTCTGAATTAGATACACATGTGTCACAAAAGCCCTTCCACCGCGAAAGCCGACGAGTGCAGGAACGCGCGTTTTTTTTTCTTTCTTTCGTTTCTTCCAAATTCCTCCCACCAGTAACCCTGGCGGGGGGGAATTTATTTACTTTTTGGGGCAGTACAATTTACGCGCGCGCCGCAACCCGACTTGACTTTTACGGCAGAAGGGGGAAGTTCTTATAATCTATCTAAAGCTAATCTTACAACTAACTTAGAGCTAGTATGCCTTAACTAACCTATTTATAGAGTGGCACCTAGGCCGTTTCCTAATGTCTAGAAAAAATGTTTAATTTATAAGTAGCGCGTTTTCGGTTGAACTTTTTTTATTTTTATTCTCGTTTACACTCCAATTCTCGCACTGATTCGCACTATTTACACTGATCTCGCATTAGATTCTTTCACTCATTTATATTATATTATATTTACACGCGCATATTTACAAGAACAACGCGCGCGTATATTTACAAGAATAAAATAAATTCGCGCCTCAGGGATCCAGGTAGGTGGGTGGGTTGGAGAGAGTCCCTAGATACAGAGAGAAGTGCATTCCTTTGCGCCCCCGGTGCCGCCATTTTATATCCAGTTGAACTAAGCGGTATTGTGAGTAAATTAGGAACCACCAATCTCCCCAAAACCAATGATAATATACTCGAAATGCCTCATAATGCCTTCCATTGTTATCATTTGGCTTGGAGGCTGCTTGTTGGGGCTATCGAGTGAAAGGGCATTAAATGGCGGCGGCCGTTCGGGTTGCGCTACTCTCTCTATAGAGCGATTTTCCTAAGGATGAGCCAAAGTGACAGCTAGTGCTGGCAACATAACTGAAGGTTCTGTGGTCGTCGTGCCCTTGAGCCCATTAGACTCCCTTCCCGCATTCGTTCGTTTACAGTTGGCTAATTTGTAAATGGCTTCGACACTTCCTTTTGTGATGTCCTTGTCCGGCAAAAATATAGTGCGCTGCCGGAATTAATTGATATTAGGAAGAGCAGTGTAATGTGCTATTCTGTAAAAATTATTTTTTTCTTTATATATTACATCGAATTTACTTTGTGTGATAAATATTACATTTATTTTAAAACCGAGACTTGAATGCGAGATGCGTACCGGTGCACGTGTTTCCGGCTTAAAATCATTTTTATTTCTATTTACATTCGTGGCAGTTTTCTTTTAGTGATTGTGAGAGAATGTTAAGAGATTTTCCACAGACGTAATTAAGTTTAAATATTTCCCGGACGTGCATACACCTCAGCGAAACTCTTAGACTTCTTCATAGGGATGTTTTCACAGGAGCCATTAGCACTTTACGAAGGGGCGTGACTGCACAGCTGTCGCGGCGGCGGGATACTTCTCTGAAATACATGTGATGTTCATTTGTTTTCGCGAACTGTCACTTTGGCTTATCCTTAGGGAAAATCGTTCTGTATCTAGGGCCTCTAGGAGAGAGGCTAGCGGGGCACCGCGGCGCGCCGGGTGCGAGCGGAGGCCGAAGCTTCGCGCCCGCCGCTGTCAGACCCTCCTCAGCCCTCGCCTCACACGAGCGCCCGCCGCTTCGCGCAGCCACCTGCGCTGGGCAGGCGACGCGACGCCGACGGAGAGAAGGAACAAGTTATGACGATGGAGAGGCAAAGAGAGCGAGCGGGACACAAGGTGTACAAAAGACGACAGAGGTCCTTCGTGACTATTGCTCAAGGGAGTTAGGAGAGGGAGATGACGTAATTGTGGTAAATGCTCTCGAGGGGGGGGGGCTAAGGGGGCATCCGTGAAAGCGATATAAGAATGCCGAATTAGGAGGCAGTCTACTAAAGTTAAATGATGCAGAAAGTAAAGGACAGAATTGGAAAACACAGAGCTGTGAAGATGAGCAAAAGACCGCAGAGAACTGAGGGTGGGTGAGGAGGGAAAGAGAGAGGGCGAGAGAGGGGGAGAGGAAGAGGGAGGAGGAGGGAGAAGTAAAGAAAGGGGGAGAGATATGGAGGAGGCAGGTAGGCTGACGCTGACTACCGTAATCAATGTTAGATCATGTGCTAGGGAAGGCAAAAATATAGAAACGATTAACTCACAAAATGGGTCTGGCGTATGTATCGAAAGAACAGTTTCGCGGCAGATAGTGAATGATGCGGTGGAGAAATAATTAGGGAGAATATGATAAGAAAGTGACTAGAAAGTAAAGTGGAAAATGGAGGCAATGATGCAAGGTAGGTGAAGAAACAAGAAAGAGACAGAGGTGTATCGAGAAGAAGATGACATGGAAAACCCACGAAAACATGAAGAAATGGGCGAAACTAATGGAGTAAGAAACTTAAAAAAATGTGATATGAGGAAGAAGCAAAATTGGACGAGGAAGAGGTGCAAAAAGGAGAAGTGGATCGGGGCACAGAGGAAATGAAAAAGAGTGAAAAAAGGAAGGTGAAAAAAGAAAAGTGTCAGAAAACACCAAAGAGGTAAATGACAAGAAGAAAGAGAATGACGGAAAAAGTGAAGCAGGAAGGCACGGAAAGGAAGAAAAGAAGTACGGGAGGAAGATGTGGAGGAAGAGGAGAAGGAAATGGAATTTACAGGAGAAGGAAGAGGAAGAAGAGCAGAGAGAGAGGGAAGTGAACATTGGAGGTGAGGGAGGAATAGGAGGAGAAAGAGGAAGGGAAAGACGAGAAAGAAGAAAAGGGGGAGAAAGAGGAAGAGGCACAGGGGAAGGTATCGGTGGAAGCCGAGGCGCAGAGGGGCGTGGTGGTGTCGGCGGCGGCTGCGGCTGATGGCCAGACGCGCTCTTCCGCCCGCTGCCCTGTGTTTAGGCGCCGCGATCTTGATATTAGCGCGCGCCTAGGCCTATACTTAAGCGGGATATCTTGATAGCGGCCGCTGCCCTAATACTCTGAGGCGCTGCCGTCGCGGCTCCTGGCGACCGGAGCGTCCGCTGGTCGGACGCTGCCGTTGGCACCTCGTTCGCCCTCGCGGCGCGGCGCGGCTCCTACCCTGTGTCCACAACTTTTTACTTCCACGGTCCACGTCTTTTTGATCCACTCTCATACAAGGACATTCACCAAAGCATCAGAGTCGGGCATAATTTTGATTAATAGACTAGTTTCTCCTGGCTCGTCAACTGCTAAAGTCATTAGTCCCGTAAATGTGAAACTGTTTTATCGCGGTGTTTTAGACGCTATGTTTTAGACGCTATGTTTTAGACGCTATGTTTTAGACGCTATGTTTAAGACGCTATGTTTTAGCGCTATGTTTTATTGCGGAATGTAGCGGTGATCTTCCCCTATTGGGTGGTAAAATTCGGCGCCGACATACGCGTCTGCAAGCGAGGTTTTCCCCAATCAGGTATCTCTCACCAGCGGGACATCGCCCCAGTCGGGACAAAGTCTAAGCTCTCGACAATTCTCCCGACGTGTGTGGTAGGGTAGAGCATGTAAGAGTGTGTGTGTGTAAGTAAAGGGTGAGGATAGAAAAAGGAAGAGGAAGGGAATATCCGATTCGTGGCCTGTTAGGTTACTGCTCCGTTTTCGCCTGGTGTTAATCGGAGGAACAACGGAAAACTACCGATTAGAGCAGCCGGCCGCAAGGATTCTCCTCCAGCTGAACTCGACTCAGCGTCGAAAATTCGGCCACTGCCGGGAGTCAGAAGCTAGGACCCCCTGATCAGAGGCACTGCAGTGACAATTGATGCTAAGTGAGAACTAAGTGGGAAGGGTATTCTCAGGAAGCTTGTTCTTTCATCAAGAAAGAAATACATCTTTATTAGTAAATTGCATCTATATTATATACTTCAAATTTCTTCATCTAATTATATACTTCAAATTTTCTTAAAGTGCTACCCACACATTGTGTATTATAGATGCAATTATTATTATTATTATTATTACTATTATTATTATTATTATTATTATTATTATTATTATTGGAGGAAGTCCACCCTCCAATGGAATGAATAATAAAAGCTACGACTAGTAATCAGTAATTGAAGTGACAATTTTTCTGGGTGCAGACTGAAGCTAATATTCTCTTGAATAGTGGTCGCATAAAGAAATATGAGACTTCTGTAGTTTTGGATAAAGTTAAATAGCTCTTTAAATATTTGTCCACAAAATATATTTATTATAAAAATTACAATACGATATACTAATATAACATAAGTAATAAAATATATACTATAAATTACATACATTAAAACTTTAACGTTTCCTTATACATCACCACGTTAATCCTTTACGTATCTAAATTCATTACGCTTGTAAAAAAATATGTAAAGAATTGCTTCTGAAATACATTTTAATGCATTTTTGTGAATTCTGTAAATTCTGAAAACTTTACGATGCGAAAAGATCAGATATTCTTTTTTGGCGATTATGCCGAGATTTTCGGAATGTTGCGTCTTAGAAATACTACTTCCAAGTACTTATTCGCAGTTTGAGAGAAAGGAGAAACGAGCTGTAGAGCTCAGCAACAGCTAATGCCACCTTCAAGCGCCGCGTGCAAGCCTGGCTTTCGTGTTTGATGGTGTATAGAGCCTTATATCTAGGCATCTAAGAGACCTCTCAAGCCCGTCTCGCGCAGATTGTAGTATTTTCAACCTGTTTCTTTATTCTCACAATGAATCACGAGAGATTTACAATCTTCGTCGTACCTCGCCGGGCGAGTTTTACTAGCCTTGTAACTCTCAAAGAGGTATTCGATTCCATCTAAGAAGCTTGGAGTTTTGAGGTGTGGAAAACACACAATGGCCATGACGCACTTGCGGAAAGTAAAAGAATTGAACGTCCTTTTACTTGAAAATGTCCTTTACGTATCTGAATGTCCAGCACTATTAAATCCTCCAACTATTCCCGGCTTAATCAGATCTCATGTACGAGTATCTGCTCTGCGAGATAACGACCCAAGGAAAAGATATATATTACCGAAATCTTTTTTGTGGTGACCCCTGCCGGATATTATTGGAGTCACACTTTACTTGCAGTGTTGGGATCTTAGAGGGGGGCTACTAAACAATATTCATCAGTTTCAACCCGAGTCGGGTGTGAGCCAATGGATCAATTTTCAAATGCCCCGGTATTACCAACATAAACAAACAAGCTTTACAACCCGCATGTTGAAGACTTAACAAGCTAGCATGTGGATGTACAGCTTAAAAACTCTCAGGAGTTCGGAAAGACCCACCTGCTGTATAGTTATGCACCCAGACCACCGAAGCGCTCCAACTTGAAATGACGATGGCGCGATTTGTGGCACCTGCGTCGTGCCACAACGATCAGCGATTGAAAAATTCTACCGGTTTTGAAAGGGAGAGGATAGTTAGGACAGTGATAGGGACGGTGATAGTCAGGCGAAATGTTTCACTCATATGCTTAAATTATTAGAATAAAACTCGTTTTTTACGTTTTTTATTTAATTGCAAACATTGTCATAGATAATACTATTCGTTTCGGGGGGAAAATTTATTTTTCATTGAATCTCATAATTTTCTCTAATGGAATCATTATAAAAGATTCGGATTCACGAAATAAAACCAAAAGTATCTCATTTTAATAAGAAAAGGAAATGAAGATTTTACCATGGCTTGGAAATGGGCCGGACATGAAGCCGATGAATAATTTGTGGTCAATAGTTAAAAGAAAAATAAACTAAATGAAGATAACAACATTGCTTCATCTCGTGCATACATTCAAGTTATTTTGGGCCACGAGATTGAAATAAATAAATCGTGAGAAAAAATAATAAATTGACTCCATCAAATAAAAAATGTTGATAAAATACAAAGGCTTGAACGGAGAGAATTAGTAACTACATAAAAGTTCGATTTTAAAACTCGTAAATTACACGTCAGTAAAATAATTACATTAAAGCTTTAATCTTATGAATAAATCTGTAAACAGTTGAGCCCGTTGCAGACACCATCATGTTTTTTTCGTTCCATTTCGCAGTAAATATTCGTAGCTTCTCTCTGTCCCTTCCTAATCTTTTCAATTTAAACTGATCATGCACTGCCAAGCATATTTTGGATAGTCACAACAAATAGTTAATATTCTTCAAATCATTAATCGCCCCGACCAAGAATCAAACAATTTAATGTATAATACAATCTGTTCAATCAAAAACACAATAAAAAGTTCTTGTCATGGGTGTCATTTGCCCTGCAGGGTACGAACTTCGGACGAACCATGTGAAACTTCTCTAAGGTGACAGGTTGATGGTAAGCGAGTACCATATGCAAAAGTTTAGGCTATTTAAATCGCATTCATGCGATAATAGAGATTTAGAAAGTAATAAGTGGAAAATAAATTTGTTCAAAATATTGCCAATATTATGCCATATTAATATTTGGCATAGTTTTTTCCCGCAGCATTGTATAAATTTCTCTCTTCTCCATAAGTGATAGGAAGAAAATAATAAATGGTGGAACATCGAGTGTCTGAAATTCGAAATGCAAATTGCAAACTTCACTAGCATTTGTCGTCAGTCGTTAGCTTGCACGCGATATGGACAAATGGAAATGAACTGGCTCAACTCACATGCGAACTCCTAAATCACTTGATGTGTGACGTAAAACATTCGACTCTCTTCTCATATCCGCGGAATGTTCTGGTGGAACCAGTCCAGTGTAAGTGACAGCAACTAATGTTTACGCTTCCTGGGTCGCTAAGAAACAGGGTTCACTTTTCATCAGCGGTACAAAAGGACGTCTTGTTGGGCGTCCTGTCTCATTATGGCAATTTACTGGGAGTAGCAGATCCCGCGTTTTAATCCCTCCGGCCAAACCTGTTGAGCACTCACGCACGGCGTCATTGTAGATTTTCAGAAACGATATCAATGCAAATACGCATAGATCTGTACATCTTTTGCATTACTTAATGTGTTTACTAACTGATTTATTTACTTATATGGACAGATATTATATAGCTATTACACAGCTCAAGTTTCTTTACATTACCAATTTGAATGGAAGAGGGATTATAATATTAATTATTTGAATGCAATAATTTGTTGTTTTTTTTGTCTACATATCGCAGCTCAAAATCTCATGAATGAAATATTACGTAAACCACAGGAAAAATGTCATAAAAACTTTTTATCAAATCCCCCCAAAGTGTTTTTACTTTGGAAATCTTCAAAAACTGGTTAGATTTCAAAAAGTGTAAGAAACCTGACAAACTCAGTCAGGACTACGAAAATATAGATATTGTTTCTTGAAATGAGTTTTTATGTCTTCTCTGTAGTACTACGGTTACTTTGATATTTATTTTCTGTCATTCCTTTTACTTTGTCGTATACTTACGTGTATATTGAATATTATTCGTTGTACAGTGAAAGATATATAGGGTTATGGCGAGAAAAACGTTGATTTTTTGGCAGAAATACTCGAAAAACTCCGTCCGCCCTTCTGTCAGTTCTTTCGTTAGTCTGTCTCACTGTCTGTCTGCCCGTCCATTCGTCTGTGAGTAATTTTTGGGACTAAACTATTCATAGGATTTATTTTCAAAATGAATATTTCCCAGTCGATCAGCCTCGACTCAAAGTTCTACTATTTTGAAAAGAATTCTATAAATTTTGGGGAGTATATTACATGAATCCCTGGGGACATTTTAAATTTTTTCTCAAAAATGGTTCCAAATGTTTTCTTTAAATTTCTTGTAAGAATAGACTGAAATATACTAACAAACACGCTGTATGACCTATTTCCACTGTTATCCTTGAATTTTCGAGTTTTACACAAGTTCGACAATTTTTGAACAGCCTCTACATTATTGAAAATATAGATTTTTTTCTTAACATGAAATTTGTTCTCCACAATTAGTCCTTTAATTAATGCCATGTTCATTGTTTTGAAAGTATAAGTAGTTTTCGCGCAACTTCGAGTAAAATATGGGCAACACAAAAAAATATTGAAAACCAGGCTGTCTCAAAAACGGTTTCAAATATTTTCTTTGAAATTTTTCTTTCAGTAATACTAATGCACTAAATAATACGATAATAGCTGTATTCGTTTGCTTGCAATTGTGAGTACATGCACTTCAAATGATATCTTATCAAGTTTCTGGAAACCTCAAACCTTTTTTGTAAAAACGAAGTGAAAATTCTACATCTTCTTTTTTTTTACGTCAAAAAAAAAAACAGTTAAAAACTGCGTATGACGTGCTATGGGGAAAAGTGAATTGTGTGCACATTTTCAAAATTCTGTGATCCCTACACTAAGTCATATACTACTTAAATTTTGAATTTTTGAAAGGGAGAAAAAAAATCTTCAGAAACATTCGAACGATATTTTCTCAAATACGACTCCAAATGTTTTCTTTAAAACAAACAATAGTGCTAAATGCACTGAGTAACTTGACATTAATGCAATTTTATTTATTCCTTTGATTTGTCAAAATTACCATTTAAAAAAAAATATTTCACGTCATTAGTATTACATTATGGACGTTTTTTGCACGTTGTTGCATTTGAGAGTAGAAATGTATAAAATTATTCCCAATTAAGTCTCTCGCAAACTCAAAATATTTTGTAAAATTATGTAGCTTATAATTGCAAATTTCCAGAAAACGTTGGAACGCCGTATTCTCGAAAACAGTTCCAAATTTTTCAACGAAAATTTGCCTATAGAATTGAGATCTTCTCGACTATAATAAAAGTCAGTTCTACAATTAGAGGACTCGAATTTTTCGAAAATGAAAAAAAATACTCCATGCAGCATAGAGAACAGCCAGGTAAAGGGTGGGGCAAAACTAAAAAGCTAGCCCAGTCTAACGAGATTGGAAAACTACCTCTCACGAGAAAGTCTGTACATTCTGTAGGACCACCAGTTTCCAAACATCCTTTAAACTGACTTTTACACCGACAATGAACTTTCTGATACATTAAAGATCTGTAAGTAATTTATAAATGTAAGGGTAAAACCTTTTTGCTTGAGAACTTCTAAATGAGAAGTATATTTCCAAACACCTACTGCGCGAAAAGCTAATAGGTCTGTAATTAGTTTTTAATTGTGTTTATTTACACTCCCTCTCTTTGTCCTGATAAAATGCCCACCACAAAAACCCGTGGCATGACAGGACTAAAAGGATTTCGTAAAATACTCACAAAGCATCTTTAGAACTCTGCATGCAATTCACACGAAAAACAAAATAACGCGCGGAATAGCTCTTCATTCCCACACGAGCGGGATGGCGAGCGGGCGGCAGTACAAGGAGACAAATTAACAGCTAAATTAGCGCAGAGGTTCAGAAGAGAGGACTGGGGTGGGCTGGGACGTCGCGCGGCGTAGCGGAATGGGCAGGCCCGCAGGCGGGGAGGTGGCATGGGAGACAGAGGGGGCGGACATGGTTGGACGGATTAAACGGGACGGACGCTTACGATGTTTTGGATGGGTTGGGCGGGAGGGACGAGTAGAGCGGGTGGATGGGGTGGGACGTATGGGGCAGATGAGAGACCGTGGGCAAGGGGGCGGGTGGGACAGGGCAACGACTGTGATCGGGGAACGAATGGAACTGGTAGTATCAATGGGATAGGAGGTTTGGAGTGAGGTGGGGTAGGGTGTGAATGAGGCAGATCGGGAAGAGTCGGGGCGGGACGGGACGGGTAAGAAGCGGGGCGGATAAGAAGCGGGACGGGTAAGAAGCGGGGCGGGTAAAAAGCGGGGCGGGTAAGAAGCGGAGTAGGTAAGGAGCGGGGTGGGTAAGAAGCGGGACGGATAAGAAGCGGGGCGGGTAAGAATCGGGGGAGGGTAAGAAGTGGAACGGGTAAGAAGCGGAGGCGGGTAGTAAGGGGGCGGGTAAGAAATGGGCGGGTAAGAAACGGGCTGGGTAAGAAACGTGTCGGGTAAGAAGCGTGTCGGTAAGAAGCGGGGCGGGTAGAAGCAGGGCGGGTAAGAAGCGCGGCGGGTAAGAAGCGGGTCGGCGGGTAAGAAGCGGGTCGGCGGGTAAGAAGCGGGGCGGGTATGAAGCGGGGCGGGTATGAAGCGGGGCGGGTATGAAACGGGGCGGGTATGAAGCGGAGCGATAAGAAGCGGGGTGGGTAAGAATAGGGGGTGGGTAAGAAGTGGAGCGGGTAAGAAGCGGAGGCGGGTAGGAAGAGGGGGCGGGTAAGAAGTGGGCGGGTAAGAAGTGGGCGGGTAAGAAGTGGGCGGGTAAGAAGCGGGTTGGGTAAGAAGTGGGTCGGGTAAGAAGCGGGTCGGGTAAGAAGCGAGTCAGGTAAGAAGCGGGTCTGGTAAGAAGCGGGTCGGATAAGAAGCAGAGCAGGAAAGAAACGGGCCGGGTAAGAAGCAGGGCGAATATGAAGCGGGTCGGGTAGGAAGCGGGGCGAGTAAGCAGCACGGAGAGTCTTGTCGGGGCAGGATCACAGGCGAGGGGTGGATGACGTGGAGGGGGGGGGGAGAGCGGGACGGACAGATTAGGGAGAGCGGGCGAGGCGGAGAGGCCGGGCGGGGCGGTAGCACCTGGTTCCCAAGAGCGGCGAGAAGGCGGCGGCGCGGCGGCAGGCGCTTAGCAAGAGGCCCTGATCACAGCCCTCCTGCGAGAAAAATAAATATGAGTCCCGCGTGACGGCGACTTATGCAAAATATCCAATTTCCCGCCCGCGCGACCTGCGCCATTTTCCGCCTCATTGCGCACGGGCGTTCGCTTAACAGCGCAGCCGCAATTACGCGCTGGGCGCAGCCGCTCTGCCTCCGCATACGGGCTGCGCACACGGGCTGCGCGTGGCGGCACCGGGGCGCATTGGGTCTCCCTCTGGAGCACGGTCACCGAATAGAAAATAAACTTGACAGAGGTTCCTTTGATCATTTGAGAGGCGACGAGGTGGCGCCGGCCGTCATATTGAAACCGAGTAATTACTAAACTTACTAGGAAATGCATACAGAATACTCTAGTTCTGCAAAACTTGTATTACTGTTGAAGTTTTAAGATATACTTTCCTTCGAAGAAAAAAAAATTAAAATTAAAAATTGAAACCTATTGAATTCTACTTCTGTAGAGAATGAAAGCAGTACAATACCAATGGACAATAAATAATAAATACACCGTCAGCTAACTTTATTATTATTAATTCTTGTCATAAACCATAAAATATTTATAAATTTAATTCATATAACGATATAAGTTAACAATGAAAAGCAAATGATTACCACGCGAAATTTGCACGCTGACAACAGCAAAAAACACACGCAATACAATTGGAACACAAAAGCAACGGCAGACATCCAATGCCACTTGTATTCTATTAAAACCAAGTATAAAATCGTGGGTATTTAAGTTTCGCCGATGAATGTCCTATATGACAACACAAGGTACTTTCAATGATACCAAAACCTGCACTACATCAACTTGAACCGAATACATTCCCAGATCAATCCTAATCAAACGAGCTTCTGCATTGCTCTCCCACAATTTTAATTTCAATTCAATCATTTGGCGAATACAATAGGAAAGGCTTTGTGGCTCAGTATGAAACATAGTTGAGAAGTTCGAGACCAGAGAGTGAATGAGTGATCTAAAACAGTTCTGAGGAGGGGCGGCCCAGGTACCAACGTCGCCACCCCGATCATTGCCACAATTCCTTATCATCAACTCCTTCACCAGTACCGCCATCATCACCACCATCTCCATCGTTACCACCGTTGATTCATTCATTGATAATGATTCCGTGCGCGTCAACTACCGAGGTCATTAGTCCCGTAAGTGTGATACTTTTTTTTCATTAGGAGGTGGCGGTGATCTTCCACCGTTGGAAGCGAGATCCGGCGCCGACATACCGTCGACTAGCGGGCTTTCCCCTAACCAGGCATCTCTCACCAGCGAGGCACCGCCCCAGCCGGAACAAGCCCCCGACCAGTCTCCCGGCATGTGTGATATTATAGTGCATGTTGGTGTAGGTGTGTGTGAGTAGAGGGAGAGGATAGGACAAGAAAGAGAATGGAAAGATCGCGCGCGGTCCGTGGCCCGTTTGTTAGGGTCGGCATTCCCCTGGTGTTGATCGAAGAAATCACGGAAAACTTCCAATCCGGGCACCATTTGTTTATAATTGAAGTAATAAGATATCGAATAATTTCCCCAGTTGTTACGCAGAAACGTTAGATAGGATAGAAGCTTTTCTTAGCGCCAGTTAGCAGTCTTGCTACAGCTGTGACGTAGCCAAAGCACTTCTCGTGGCCTACGAGCCTCTCTCTCGTAGGCCACGAGAAGTGCTTCGGCGCGACAGAGTACATAAGCGTGGGCCGCGTGCTTTCCTTCCCCATCCGCTTCGTTGAGTTGCGCGACTTAATAGTACTTTGGTAGTCGTGATCGTGCTTAGTGGTTGTATTGTGTAGTTCTCTGTGCTAGTTGCTGATATTAGTGTGACAATGGCCGACCACGTGGAGAAAAGAGGAAGTGTGGAACTAAACAGAAATGTGGAACGACGTAATAGTTACGATGCAAACTTTAAATTGCGTGTTAAACATGAACAATGCTGAACAAATGAACAAATGAACAATAGTGAAGCTGCACAACATCATGGAATAAGTGAAGCAAATGTACGACGTTGGAGAGGTATGAAGGAACGCCTGAAATCTTGTAATTCCACAAGGAAATGTTTCCGTGGACCAAAAGCGAGGCGCCATCCGGAAATTGACGATGAGGTTGTTGCATTCGTAATAGAAAATCGAAATAAGGGTTTCGGAGTGTCTGTAAATAGTATTCGTATGAAAGCTTTAGACGTAGCAAGAAGGAGGAACATTCCCAGACAAGAATTCAATGCGAGTGTCGGTTGGTGCATACGTTTAATGAGAAGGAAAGGATTCAGTCTACGTAGAAGAACTTCCCTGTCGCAAAAGCTGCCTTCAGATTATGAAGAAAAACTTTTGGAGTACCAAAAGTACATTATACAATTGCGCCATCAATACAATCATTTGTTGAGTCAAATGGGGAATGCCGATGAGACGCCCGTGTATTTTGACATGCCTTCCAACAATACAGTGGCTAGAAAAGGGTGTAAATCTGTTGTAATAAAAACATCTGGAAACGAAAAAATGCGTGTTACGGTTATGCTGGGAGTGTTGGCAGATGGCAGGAAGCTACCGCCATTTGTTATCCTGAAAAGGAAGAACTTGATTAAAGAAATGCTACCAAGTGGAATAATATTTAAGTGCAATGACTCTGGGTGGATGAATGAAAGCTTAATGATTTCTTGGTTTCAAGAAGTTTGGGACAAGCGATCGGGAGCTCAATTGCAGCAGAGGGGATTGTTAACTCTTGATGCCTTTAGGTGGCACCTTACAGACAAAGTGAAACAGAAAGTTGCTGGTCTGAACACAGACATAGTAGTGATACCAGGAGGCATGACCTCACAGCTACAAATCCTTGATGTGGCTGTGAACAAAACATTCAAGCACCAACTCAGACGCCAATATGAAGAGTGGCTGTTATCAGGGAACTGCCCATTAACTCCTTCTGGCAACATAAAAAAACCTTCCGTTGGACAGCTTGGTTAGTGGATACTAACGGCATGGAATAGTATTTCCACAGAATCAATAATAAAAGGTTTCAAGAAGTGCTGTGTAAGCAACAGTATGGATGGCACAGAAGATGATGTGTTATGGAGTGAGGATGATGGACATGAGTTGACTGATGAGGAGACAAGTGAAGATGATGATTGAGAGACCTAATTAAAGTGAATGTGGTAAACTGGTCATGTACAGTGTATTGATATGCATAATGTTAATAAACATGTAAATATAGAGTTTTTTCAATTTTCTTACCTAGTTGGAAATTAATTTTAAGTTATAATAACAAGGGTCGTCTTATATTCGGGAGTACTTTTTTTTCCCAATTTCAAGTTGAAAAAAAAAACAGGGGTCGTCTTATATTCGAGTCGTCTTATATTCGGGTAAGTACGGTATTCTCCCAAAATGTCATTTTTATAATTAAGTTATTAGATTTAAGTTTATATTAATCCAACAATACAAAAGTAGACCTGAACTTTGTAAATCCTGAAAACTTTTATCATAAAAAAGGTGAGATTGAGATGATGATTTGCGAGAAAATTTAAAAAAATAACACAAATATGGAATTTGCAAGGGATTGAGAAGAACGTCAATTGAATTTCAAAATTTCCGCAAAGCAAGTTAATTTTCCCCAACTTCTAAATGAAGTGACCAGATTTTAACCCTTACACCTCGACGAATGTTCTTGTTTTTCAATGTTTGTTAATTGCCAAAAAATTAAATGTAACTCCAACGTAGGAGTAATACAGCTGCTTCGAGATATTAAATTGGGAGAATTGTTGGCGGTATATTCCGTGTTTGATTGAAGAGGATGTTCTTGACACAAAATAAATACGTCGTGTACACTTATCTGATCGTAGTACTCAGTTTAACAGAGAAATCGCTTGGTAGCAGTAAGAAAGAAAGAAACGCCGTCCCCTATTACATCTCGACGGCACCTAGCAGCCCACCTCGTTACAAGCCACCGAAATCGATCAGAGCAAATCTCTGTAATTACTTTGTGAGAGATACACGAGCTCGTTGGCACAGACCGGAAACGCCATAAATCTCACTCAACTCAGGACCCCACACCCCAGAACTGAAATCTCCACTGCCCGTTACTCGACGTCGCAAGAGCGCGCAGGTATCAATAGAGAAAAATACACTTGCTATGGTACGATATTCAAGGGCCGATAATCAAATTGTGTAAAGTTAGACATTCACGAATTTTAGTCTTCAGGTTGTCTTACCCATTCCTGTTCTCCCATTTCTAGCCTGGCAACAGGTCTTCATTTCACTATAAGATATTATTTTAAAAATGAATATCAGCAATGAAACATATCGGGACACACAATAATAAATACAAAAGAAACGGTAATTGAGAGAACTCACAATTTCTTCTTGTTGTATTATGTCCACTATATCTATTCTAAATTCAGATTATTGGTCTCCAGTGTTTACTAATTTAACAATTGCTTTTCTCTATTGTTTTATACTCAATATTTTAAATCTGAGTACGAAATATGTACTTAGTAGGAGATAGCCGGGCATCGACCGCTGGTTATGGAAGAAATAAAAATATTGGTAGAGACACTTTTTTATTGGAAAATTCTCTTTTTTAATATTCACTTTCATAAGTTGCAATGGTGTTAATAATGTCGCAGAATGTTTGCAAGATAAAATGTGGTAAAAATTTCGAAAACACTGACTCAAAAATATATTTTTGAAAATATGAATGTAAATGATATAATGACTGTAATTATTAAATGAAACAAAAGAGAGACACTAACAGCGTAAGATGTCTTTCAATTCGCATCTGACACTAAGAATTAAGCAAGGTATATAATACTCTGTACAACGTATTGCTGTGTTTTTGTTTGAAGTCAATAACAGTCACTAATTTGCCTCGTATATTTTTCAATATTAATTATAAATATAAAGAAAAACTAGTGACCAGCTGCTCAACGGCTTCTGAACAAAACCACACAAAATGATTTTCCAAAAATGAACACATACACTGCTTCAGGACAACAAATACAATACTCTTGCGTAACATTGCACCAAGTTAAATATTTTAACAAAACAATCTTCACGAATACTGCTATAAAATAGTACAGTATATACGTTAACACAGTACAACAGCTTTTTACATAACAGGAATATGAAAAAAGTTTGAATTTCATAACACGACACGTGAATAACAAATATTTAATTGCCGACGGCCTCTTCATTCCAGTCTTGCCGTCGTGTCACCAGCTGTGTCGTAAGCAATGACGCACTTTAGCCGGTGAGAATAGGGAGACTAACCCCACCAACTATTTGCATTTCTCAATCAAAACGAAAACTATTTCATCGTTTTCCCACGAGTTTATTAGTATAAAAAAACCGTAGACACCTCCCAGAGCAGGCACTTTCATTGTTTTGGTTGATTTTTTCGAGATCTTGGGTATCAAACAAAATCGTGGATACCTCCCACAACAGTCTGCAGAATTTTCTTTCAATTTCTGTGAGCATTGGAAATTAGCAATAGAGATATTTTAATATTTTATGTTCATGAAATACCATTTTCCTTTTCGTTACTAATGACTTTAGTCAAGTTATTTCTGTAACTAGTACCCTGTCGAGTGTGAACACCTGTACATTTTTTTCAAAAATTAAATCTAAATTATATAACGATTCATAACATAACATCGTAAATAGCTGTATCACTGTATCTTGAGCCTTCCTCATGCAATACACATAGGATCTGGTGCGGTGATACAGTGTCACATGACACGTTAAGTCTTCTTGGGGGGCCGCTTTCCTTCCACTAACTGGCCGTTAGCATGAGAAGAGCCGCATTTGCCTGAAACGCGCGGAATCTAAAATTCATGGGCGGCGTTGAAAGTCACTTAATTCCACGAATAATTTGATGGTTTTTCTCATTTAGACACTGCTGGCGACTCTAGATAGCATCATTCCAATAGAGACAGGGCCAATTCAGAGACGGGGAAGAAACCTGAAAGAGCTATTATAAAAGCACCGATCTTTTATTTAAATCCACTATATTTTTATATCCTTTCCACTTTCAATGTCGGATTTTCAAATGAAAGTACCTGTTCTCAACTAATAAGTTTAATAAAGATGTTGAAAGAAATAGGAATAAACATTGCATTTTTTCAGTAGTCAATTCCCTTTACTGCTCTTTTTATACCTGACCATACATTTACCCTATTTGGTACCAGTGTAGATTGTAAGCGTAACTTCTCCTTTTTGAAATTTTACATTTTAGTTACAGTAGCCACAAGATAATCATTACTACGTATAACGTAGCATTGTTGTATTTTATAATAAAACAAGTATGCAAAACTATAATAAAGCTTTGGCTTCTTTTATTATAAGCGAAATAATACAAGAATGCGTGTACAAACTATGAATTTAGAATGGATAATTCCAGACAATAAAAAAGGCACAAAATACCACCCTAAATAAAACTGCTTTGTTGGAGGACCGAAAACAAGAAAGAAAGATCAATGAGTGAGCAACGGATCAAGGTTCGGTGCTTGAAGAAGAAGAAAACGAAGAAGAATAAAAATAAAAATTAAAAGGAAGAAGAAATAGAAGAAGAAGAAGAAGAAGAAGAAGAATGAATAAAACCACACAACCAAACGTAACCTTAACTCAAAAAGAAGAAGGAGAAATAGGAGAAAAAGATGTATGCAAATAATTCACCCCAATATCACTTTATATATTTCTTGTTGCTTTTTAGAAATATTTTATTTTGAGGACTACAAGTTTCGGAATAATAAATAACGAAATTCTTAGCAAATACTGCAATTAACAAGAATTGATTCTTCCACGAAAAACAAGCTTTACGTTACCAAGAGAGTGCCAGAGCTAATTGTAACATGGCACTGTGTGGGGAGAAGGTCGATTAATAACGCGCGTCGAACGAGGTCCAATTAAAGCGAGGACGCTCCGCTTTCACGCGAGTGCGCGTCCGCCGGACCGCGTCGGGAAGGAGATAATAAAGAAGGAAAAGCAAAAGGCGAGGCCTCTGCCATGGAACAAGCACCACTTCACGCCCTGAAGGCGCAATTGAAGCCCTTTGCATTCCTCCTTAGCATACAGCACCGCCGCAAAGGCCGCCAAAACATGCATTGTATTGGTTTATGCCCCGCTATTTTTGGAACAGCAAAATACTATAATGATGATTTTCGTTTCTTTAAATATAAGTGAAAATAGGAGCTGTATTTTCTTGGAATGTAATTAGTTCATAGATCCTTAAACTGTGATTGGCATATGTATTAATAAACTGGTCATCTCGAATCAATTTATATTCTTTCTACATCATACAGAAGTGAGAGAACTTTCTTGATAAATTTGCGTTACAAGAAATTGTGAAACGATTGTTAGTTATTCGTTCCTTTGATACATTTTCTCAACCGGTAAAAATATTCTAAATAACCCTGCTTTGATTTTAAATGCGAGTGTGGTACATTTTCGTTAAATAGGAGCAAATTCTGTAACTTTTCACTCAGCAATCCATTACGTTGCCTGAACCCCGCAGAATATTCAGCGCATTTCAGTATAGAGAAGTGGCTCGCGAGGGAAGCCTTGTGGAGCACCCTTGACGAGCAAATGTTTAGCGACGGCCGGAACCACGCTGTAAAGCTGGCGCTTGTTTCAGCCCAATCGACGTGAAATACGACGGGGCGGCGCTGTAAAAGGCGCCGTTCAGAGAATTTCGTGCCTTCCAGGTTTTCTGGGGCGCCAACCCACCCCCCGCTGCCCCCATCAACTTCCATTTAGCTCTCATCCACACGTCACCTCTCCGATCTCCTCCCTTCCATGCCCGTCTTTTCTCCGCCAGGAATCTCCCATCCCCGCGCTGCCGCGCGAACCTATCTGCTGCTCGCCGAGTCTCTCCGGTCTTTCTCCTCCCAGACATGCTTTACTACGCCCCTCCCTTCCAAGTCCCACCCCGCCCCACCTCACTCATCTCCGTCCCACCAATCCCCAACTCTCCCCACCATACCACGCCCCGCTTTACGAAACGTCACTCCTCCCCACCACACCCATCTCCACCCCACCAATTCCCAACCTTCCCCACCCTACCGCTACCTCGACCATCTCCGCTTTATGAAACCTCACTCCTCCCCGTTCCACCCATCTCGGCTCCATCACTCCACCCCACGAAGCCCCACTTCTCCCTTCCTTCCCCACTTCCACGTAACCAAGCCCCATCCTTCCCCGCCATCCTCCTTTCCTCACAGCTCCTTCCATCTCAACCCCACCCCTCTCTTCCCTACCATTTCCATCCTATCATGCCCAACATCTCCTTCCTCTCGCCCCCATCTCCGCAAGAGGGCGCGATGTCAAAAGGGTGAGGGGGCGATTGGGAGGGGTAAAGTGAAAAAAGGCGCCCATCGCTTTATTACCCAGAGCGATAAGGCACATCTTCGCACCCCCCTTCACACACACGCACGCACGCACGCACCCACCCACCCACCCACACACACACACACACACACACACACACACACATGCATGAACTCTTGTCACGTGGAGAAGGGTATCTTCTCTAGCTGCAGAAAGATGTAGAGGAATGACCTGCACTCATTATTCCTCCCCAAATATCAATATTAAAATACCAATAAAATAATTCGATATCGTACGTAATATATAATTCGATATCGTACGTAGAATTATTTATACCTCAACAAACAGAGGCATTCATGCAATCAGTATACATTTAAACAGTCACTAAGGAACAAGATTTAGAAATTTGTCAACATTTAATATCCATCAGAAAGGGAAATTCTTAAACATGGATTTATTTTGAACTCTGTATTCTTTAGTATAATTACTGTGTGACTCACTTTTCTTCTTTCACAACCCTTTCCTCATCCTATTTCTGATTGCTCCTATATAGCCTGTCAAAATGTGTTTGAAGTCAATATCGTGACTGGAAAGAAGGGAATGTCAATTTCAAAAGCTACAGATTGTCTCATTTGACAACGAAGGCATCACCAAGAGATTCAGTCAATGAAATGTAAATGGAAAACGTTGTGGAATATCCCGGTTAGATATTTAGAGCTGTATTCGGAGTTTTTTGAGTGAAAGGCATCCCACGACACAATATAACGACTACTCTTCTGCTTAAAAACATATTGGTTTTAGAACATTTACTCTCACGACAGATTTTTAGACAAAAATATAAATATATTTTGCTCCTATTCATCGGTGACACAGTTTGTATTTTAAGCATTTCTTTCAGATAAATATGAATTTGTTATTTAAAAATGTGATTTATATATGTCTCCCTATTTATTGAGGCTCATATATTCTTATGTTACTGGTGAATAATAATTATAATTTTGAATAACTAATGGCGCACGATAATTAAAGGAAATAAGATTATAAAAAATAAGTCGGTAGATAATGCTTAAATGATGGGGAAATCTATTCCAAGGGTTACCTTAACTACGTATTTCTTCGAAAAAAACTATGAAAATGTCACTAATGACGCTAAAGAGCAAATACCGTTTGCTCAACTAGCCTGTAGGTCAGTGGACTTCCATAAGGAAAAAAAACTTCAGTTCTAGAAAAATGTTTCGCCATACATAGTGTCTTTTATGCAAGTCCCTAGCTATTTACGAAAAAGCCAGTCATTACAATATTTTACAGATTCTGTGTAATTCAAATGAAACGATATTGAGGAATTTGTAATGAAAATATATTTCAGCTTCCTCTTGATGTTCTTTCGTTGGAGACTTTAGGGAGAGTTTTATTAACAAGCAAAATAAGTTTAAAAGAGTAATAAAAGTTTAGATTAGAAACACGCTAGTAAAGACACCTTGAACTTATGTTTTCCACCTGTTATTAGTGACCAAAATGTAGGAGAAGCAATTTGAATCAGGTAGATTCAGCAATTCCTAGCTCCCAATAAAACAAATTACCTTTGATTGAAAATGTAAAAATTTTAAAGACAGACCTTTAGAATTCTTGTTCATGAAAACTTATTGAGTGCCTCTATTTTAATAATTATAGAGAATTTTGCATTATAACATTTTAGAATTATAAAGTAATTCACATGTCTTAACTCTACTGTGCAAGTCAGACAATACAACAGTCAAAACGGCTTAATTATATTAAACATTCATCATCTCTGAATGGAGGGGGGGCTCTGATACACTATTTACTTCTCGAAGTAATACTACCACGGTCTTGTGCTCTTGACACTAAAAGTACATCAAAAGATTGAAACTGTTTAAAACACTTCAAATGAAACATTTTCCGTTCGCTCAACGGTTCTGAACCACAGTAGAACATTCTGATCCGCACTGTTATATTCACTCTGCTTCCCTAACCAATGCAAAACCGCTTTCTTAAAAAGGTGAAAAATCTGATTGTTTGACAGTAACGCATCATATAAAAACAAACAGTAGTATAGAAATCTCAGTGCAATCTGAACAGAATAAATCACAAGGACAGAACCAGGAGCCACCCATAAAGTTGACTTCATAGAAGAGATGGAAAAATAATTAGTCAAGTGTGAAGAATACTACTTACGAATTATATAAATCATGGGGCAGCGTACTAGCTTCTCGTTGTGCGAATCCTGCCTTCGATTCCCGGTCGGGGCTTTTCTTTAAAAGCAGTTTCTGTAGCTGTGTAACGAAGAAAAATCATAGGCAGGTGGAGTTTGCTAGTTACTGTGAAGGGAATACGGCTTGTTCGCCACTTCTCTCTTTATTCCCCTCTCCTGGGAATTAAAATAAGCCCAGACAGGGAGGACACCGTTAGCTAACCGGCAAAGTCAGACAATTGATCCAAAAGAACAAACCCATACATACATTTGAAATAATTATTTGCAGAAACGCAATCAAGATTTTTCTCGGAAGGAGGGCTAGAGAAGTAGTGTCCAGCCAATGTGATGTCTTCTTACTCGTATAATGATTTTTTTCATTGATGCTGAATATAAATTATACGTTTATTCGTCGATATAATTATTTGTAATGCATTCTAAAGAAACATTGAATTCTGTCATTGAATTATAAGGAATGGGACTGAAATCTTATAAACCTCCTTCCCTTGAATACAACCCTCCTTCCCTAGCATTACCAAGAGGGAAAGGGACTCAGAAGACCGTCGATGATTCGTTAGGGGTCAATTTTTTTAAGAGTGGTATTTGTCTGTGTTGTGTAGTGCTCCCTAAGTATATGTGTCTGCAAATGACCTTGTGGGTATGAATAAATGAATGAATGAATGAATGAATGAGTGGGTATGAATGAATGTTTTCAGTACATGTACTACATTAAAATGAAGTGGTGAATTAATTTGTATTGCGCACCTTGTGTTGTATTTCTCTGATGCTAGTGCGTTTTAATCTAATAATGTTCGTCTAATTCATATTGTTTTACTTCATGGAGATTTATCACCGATTATTAACCCTTAAGTAGATCAAATATATCTATGTGTCCGTCTATATACGTCGCTGTAAACATCTATCTTGTTTATGATTGCTTTTTGATCACAATACGTTATTTATCTTTAGCACTGTGATAATTTGAGTGGCAACAGCCTCTTCCTCTGGAGTTAAAACAATCAGAACTATTCCCACGAAAAACAGAATTCAGAATACATATAAATATAAATATACAGAAGCCAATGTATTTTGTTCATGAAGGTGGTAAGCTCCAGGTTGTGGTCGCAGATGTGATTGCGTTTGCACTAAAAGAATTTAGTTGAAGTTACGTGTTGAGCACGTGTACAGGCCCTTTTTAATGTAGTACGATGTTTTTTGTGTACGATTGAACAACTAGGCGTACAACTCCGGACAGAAAAAACTTACTCGTGTTCTGAGAATGTGTAAGCTCCGAAGCAGAGTGCCAGCGCCCAGGGAAGCTGCGAGCACTCAGATTGCCTCCGTGGCCATGGGAAAATCAGTTCTGGGAAGACTAGGTTCGTAGAGTGCCGCCAAGGGATGCGTTCGTCCTATGTGACGCACGTATGTGACCTGTTCTCTCATACTTACAGGTAAAAAATACTTTTCTTCTTTTCGCATTTCTAATTTCAGAATAATGTACGCAAGAAGAGTGATGTTTCTAATTGACAAAGAGTTTTCTCTTATTCTAGTGTCTATTGTAGAATATTCAAAACAATCTCTTTCAGCTTGTTTTAGTGAATACACTCCTTGGAACGCAACAGAAATTGATTTTCCAATGCGGCGCGGGGAGTCGACAAAAGATAGGAAATTGGGGTGTGTGAGAAGGAAGTAATCCCAGCAATGCGAAGAGGATTTTCCGGTCTCCAATGCACCCAATCCAGCTCCTTGGGCAGGCCTACCTTGACTTCTGCACACGTTGGTGAGATGGCGGTGTGTGTGTGAAAAGAGTTGTGACGTCGCGCCCGTCATTTAACCCAGAGGCCTGGCAAAGTACAGCGCGTTCCAACATTGCATTTCAAAGTCAAATGAAAGCCGGTGCCATTAGTTAGCACATAATTTTATGGGAGAGAGGGCATTTGCAAGCCACGAGGGCTGGGGAGTCAATGGAGCTCTTCCCTTCCGTCCTCACTCTCCCCCTCTCTCTTGTTGCCGCTTTCCCTAGCTGTCATCTTGGTTGATTGATTGGTTGTTAGTGATTCCGGGCGTGTCAATTACCAAGGTCATTAGTCTCGTAAGTGTAGTGCTTTTTTTCATCGGGAGGTGGCGGTGATCTTCCCCCGCCAGATAGCGAGATCCGGCGACTTCCCAACCAGGTATCTCCCACCACCGGAACACCGTTCAAGCCGGGACAAGTTCTAAGTCCCCAACCAGTCTCCCGGCACGTGTGGTAGTGTAGTACATGTTAGTGTCTGTGTGTGTGTAACGGGTGAGGATAGGACAAGGAATAGGAAGGAAAAATCGCGCGTGGTCCGTGGACTGTTTGTTAGAGTTCTGCTCGGGCGTTTGCCTGGTGTTGATCGGATAAACCACGTAAAACTACCGATCAGAGCAGCCCTCCGCTAGAATACTCCTCCAGACAGCGACTGAATTTGTCCTAGCTGAAAAGCTAGTGTCGAAAATCCTGCCGCGGTCAGGATTCGAATCTAGGACCTTCCGGTCAGAGGCATTGCAGTGACATCAGTTGATGCACTGAGCCATCTCTCCCGGTCCTAGCCGTCTTCTGAATGGGAACTTAGAACTTTGACAGATGTCCATGTTGCTCAGCAAAATCGGAGTATTCAGGTTACACTACGACATAACATTTCTTTGTTTTTTCGAAGACACTTTATACATAGACATCAAGCAGACATGCTACCAATGCTACTTGCCTTCCGCGATTCATCGTGGTATCGCCGCGAGTTCCGGTAATTTTCCCCCGTTAACTGGTGAAATCCGGCACCGACCTATTTCGGCTTACGGACATTTCCCCAACCAGTATCTACCATCACCGGGGCATCACCGCAGTTGGGCCACGCTCTAAGTTCCCGACATGTGTGGTAGTGTAGCGCATGTAAGTGTGTGTCTAAGTAAGGTGTGATGTTCAAGAAAGAAAAAGGAAGCGCGTCCCTCACCCGTTTGTTGGGGTACTGTTCCGGCATTTGCCTGGTGTTCATCCAAGAAACCACGGAAAACTGATCAGAGCAGTCGTCTTCTACACTCCTCCACCAGACAGCAGCTGAACTCGAACTAGCCTTGCTATCTAACTAGTGTCAAAAATCCTGCCACCGACGAGATTCAAACCTTAGGACCTCCCGGTCATAGCACTGCAGTGGCATCCGTCAATGCCCTGAGCCACCTCAGCCGGCCAACCAATTGGATTGATTGATTGATTTTTTCGTGTTTCCGGGCGCGTCAACTACTTCGGTCATTAGTTCCGTAAGTGTAGTGCATGTTTTTTTCTCTGGAGATGGCGGTGATCTTCCCCCGCTGGATGTCGAGTTCCCGCGCCGACCTACCGTCGGCTAGTGGGGCTTCCCCCTAACCAGGACTCTCCCCCACCAGCGGGGCACCGCCCCAGCCGGGACAAGCTCTAAGCTCCCGACCGGTCTCCCGAAATATGTGGTAGTGTAGTGCATGTTAGTGTGTGTGTGTGTGTGTGTAAGGGGAGAGGATAGGACGAGGAAGAGGAAGGACAGATCGCGCGCGGTCCGTGGCCCGTTTGGTAGGGTACTGCTCCGGCATTCGCCTGGGATTGATCGGAGAAACCACGGAAAACTACCGATCAGAGCAGCCGGCCGCTAGAATTCTCCTCCAGACAGCAGCTGAATTCGACCTAGCTGGAAAGCTAGTGTCGAAAATCCTGCCGCCGTCAGGACTCGAACCTAGGACCTCCCGGTTAGAGGCGCTGCAGTGACATCAGTTGATGCACTGAGCTACCGCTACCGGTACCAACCAATTGGACTCTTAGTGTATTAAGGCAAGTGCATTAAGACATGAAATTTCTTCGGTTTCAAAATCACTACGTGTCATTTTGAAATATTAATAGTAGCGATAAAGTCAACTTTTGAAAAAATGTACAATTTGGTTGCTTTGTTTATATCAATTCCAGTTGGTTATGTAAATTTTATTACATCCCGTTTTGGTTGATCATACAAATGGAATTCAAACCACTGTCTACAGTGTGACAACGGCTTTCGTGACATGTTTTAGTTTGAGCCTCGCCTGCTCTGCCACCCGAAAAATTCGAAGAAAGTATTTTAGGAGGAGAAAATAATTCAAGTACTCGCATCCTTCCCGTAAAAAATCAAGGATTTCAAAAATGATAAATTGTGACAAATGTCTACATGCAGGCGATAGTGACTTTTTAACTTAAATTTAATAAAACTGTGCTTAAGGCATTGATAATGAAAGAACATATTTCCACCATCTATATTCCATCATCTCTTTTAGGACATTTTCTATTTAATCTTGTTATTCTTTGTCCTGAGTGCAATACCAATGTTATAAAGTTTTTATAAGTATCATATTATTCAAAATATTCTCCAACAGTATAACTGCAAATTAATATCAATAAAATTAATGAAATTAAGAAAATATCAATAAAAATTAGGCCGTAAACAGAAATTATAAAAATAACACTGAAATGATTATAATTCTCAGGCAATAACATTTCATGTTCCCATTTCACGTTCACGTTCCGATAGGAAGAACTCTCCAGTAAAATCCAACGCACCTCCACTTGTGCTTGTCTAGTGGTAATTAATAGTTCACCTCAGACGAAAATGGCCGTTCACGAATGGACAGTTGAACTGGCTCGCAGCGCTGCTTTCGTTCCCGCCTGGAAATTAGCCCCGGGCAATTAAAAGGCACTCTGAGGGGCGATAGCATCTTGACACATTCGTGCATTATACTCCGCGTGCGCCTGCGAGTATTGAGTAGGGTGCCCGGGCTTGTAGCTTTTCAACGATTTCTGAAATCGAAACGCGAAAAATCTCTTTGCTTATTTTAACTCGCTCTTAACGTCCATGGACAAAATCGTTGTTTAGCTGCCTTGTTGCTAAGAGATTAAATTAGTGTTTATAAAAAGAAATGTAATAAACACATTTTTCTATTCCCATTCTATAATTCTGTCTTTTGATAGCTGCACCCCGTTGCATAATGTCACTCATTACGATATAGATTTCATTATGATGCAGGTTCTTGGCCAATCAGAGACGTTTATGTCGTGACCGGCCGCACATGATTGAATGTGCCGCCACAGGAGCACGTCAGGGGGGCGTTACCGCCCCTGGCGGCAGCGGCCAGCAGCAAGCGCGGGCCAGCGGTGCGCGGCTGAGTGCGGCCGCCACGCCTGAGCGAGCGGGGCGAGATTCGACCCCGCCCCTTTTACACAGCCAGTCGGCGGGCCTACGGCCCGGGGGGGCTATAAAACCTCGACGCGGAGCTGAGGCAGCAGTCAGTGAGTGAGCGAGCGAGCAGCGGTGAAAGTGCGTCGGGACAGTGTTTAAGTGGTGGTTACGGTGAAGTGCGATAGACTACGACAACAGCGCTACGACAACGGACTCTTCTTTCTGGTTACTTGGTGGACTCGGCATACCTTGGTACATCTTCTGGACTTACGACAACACGGCTTCGTCTCTGTACCAATTCTTCAGGATATCCGGCACTATAGCTTTGTACTTGGTTTTTGGCAATAAATTGTTTATTGAACCTTTGTGTTTGTAACTTGGACACTTCAGTTTACAAACCATCTATTGACACTTAATAATTGAGAATCGTTTTAGTAAACGTTTCGTTCAATTGTGTACATTAAAATTGCATTTAATATTATATTACGCTTGTCAGTTTTAATTTCTTTTATTAGTAGTAATTATTAAGTGGATATTATTTCAAATCAATTGGATCGTATTTCCCTTTGATCCTATTTGACACGCATATTGGTAAACAAGAGCCATCTGCGGCATTAAGGAGCTGTCTGCTAGGTGACCTTGGCTGAACCCTGCATGTCAACTGCCACTAAACGATTCAATGAAAAAGTTTAACTTATAAATGTTACTCTCAAAAATTCTTACTAAGTTATACACGCTCTTTGCTTGCTTGTATCGTAATATCACACTCGGGTATTGATACCCTTCATTAAATCATTTCATAATGTACTATTTTAAGACAAAATTTGGCAGAATGATGGAGAAGCGTCTAAATAATCTATTGATACGCAACTACGAGGAAATAAACAGAAATTAAAATATGCCACATTGGAACTAAGCTCTCCAATTCCCTGCAGCAACTTACAATAACTTGTACGAAAGCGAAGCGTATAATCAAGAAATTGATTGGTTTTATTATAAGCCTATTTACATTATTGAATCAAATGTCGTACATTCCTGCTATTCTGAAGGGTCGGGAACATGTAAAACAGCAAAAAGCGTACATTATTGAAAAATATATTGCAATGAGAAAAAACACTGTCAGGGTTTTGTTAAGAAAATAAAACAAAGAAGTGTGTATTCGTGATGTACGCGAAACTGTATGATTGGACCATGAACGAAGTTTCAGTCTTTCGGCGACTGTATAATGGATTTTAGTGACCACTCCAGAACACATATGCATTACGTTGGCATAACCTTCATTACCCGAGCATGGCCGGCAATGACATTGAACCAGGTAACACCTGTTATGTTCTGCCGATTGTAACGTCGTGGGTAGGGATCTACTCCACAAGGAAACAGACACGAGTGAGGTATATACAATTTATTTACATTAATTTATGTACACTGTTTACAGACCTCACTCTAAGGTGTTTGTCGGCTACCTGCCGCAGCACCCTTCTCCTAACACGCGCCTTGCGGCCGCGCCTGCGTTTAGCCAACTCGGCCGATTTGCAACTTGGCACCTGGTGTGCCTCGGCAGACACTCTGCCCCGAAGTATCGAGCATACTTCACAGTGTTCGAGACTCGAACACCCACCGTGCCTGCAGCACTTCCGCGCCAGACTTGGCCGGACAAGTTTTGCGGTGTTTAGCCGCGAGGAAACCAGAAACGTTACCCAACCCAGGGCTTCTGCGACAGCCCTTTTATATGCTCGAGTCACATGACTTCCGCGTCATCATTCCCCCCCCACGCAATCGTCTTGAGGCGTCTGCTTCCGCCGTTGCAAGTTGCACCCGGCACCTACAAGCCCTCTCCCCTTTTGGACTTTCCCTGAAGGGTTGGCCTTTGTTTGGAAGCCTATTTTTGGCTCCCTCATCCCCATACCTTGCGACTTGTCTCTCCGGAGCAGGGAGTGAAGTCCATGACGCTACACGATATTCCAAGCGAAAGTAATTCTTTGATAAAGAATATTAATTAAATTAGAAGTTCATTTAATTAGAATCTTATTATTTGATTAAGTGTAGCTAAGATAACATCCGCCAGCGCTAGCGACGATAAAACCAGTACGCTCAGTCTCCGAGGCGTGGCCCTCATTCTCTGGATGAATTCTACTCTACATTCAGGTCACAATAGATAAATATCACTCCCTAGATATTAGTTTTTGTTGATTATTATTTTGATATTGTTTTAACCACTTTAAAAAAATTTGAGATTGTCTTTATTTCTTTCTGAAAATCTGTCATTGTCTTGTGGTATTTGTGAAAATATATAACACTAAATAGCTTATACGAGTATCTTTGCTACCTTACTATGTTCCATGAAATCCTGCGTGCTTTTTAATACGTATTTTGTAATTGCAAAATAGTTATTTTAAAACATACACAAAACATTTAAAATCATTTTTTTAGTGTTCTTCCCCATATTGAAACAGTCTGATTTTATTTTTTTAAATTTAATATTTCTTCTACCCGTGTAATATTAGTTCAACGTAACCCGTTCCAAATTTATAAAAGAATATGGGCGCCAGGAAAAGATTACGTTAATTCAATTATTAAAATTACTCTTCAACTGCTATTTCCATTAAATTAATATCCGGCTAACTGGGTCGATGGGTCTTATAAGAAATAATCGCTATTGCCTACTAATAGCCGATTATTCGATCTGCCATCTGTACAGAGTGGCCGAGGAATCTGGAAAGCAAATATACATTTCTAGCTACTCATTTGCTGGAATCGGCTAAATGAAAATCATCTTCTCTATTCACAGAAACTTGTAAGTTTATTCAATTTTCATTGGTAACGATACGAAATTTTCGGTCATGACCAGTTTCAAACCTTATATTGCAGTACCCGTCTTCGCGCGTTGTCGACCGATGTCGCCGCGTAGGACCATTTTCAATCTTCCCCGGTGTCGATGGTTCCAGGTCCAAATACCATCTTCTTTTCTTCCGTTCTGGCACAAGTTTATTCAAGTCACTGATCCTCACCGCCTCATAAGTTGATAAGAGTTAATTAATTTTCCTTTTAAAAGTTCCCAGTTCTTTCTACGTGTATTCTTAAAATATTAAAGTTCAGCTAACTATTATCTGCATCAAATACTCCCAGTCCTGTTGCCGACAAATTCACCTAAGTTCACAATTCTAGCTACTGCACTCGAAATATTTCCAAGTTCCAATTTCCGCACCTTCCATCAATATTCTAAGTCCGATAATTATACGCTCCAAAGTAAATGTTCACAATTCCCAAACTTCCAACATCAATTGTCTACACACAATCCGCACAGCACCACGGCATAAGTCGGAATGCCTCCATATTCCCCTCTTTCAGCCCTTCAAAATCCGGTCCATCGTTCTACTGTTTCTTGTTAGAAAAAATTACATACCTAGCCAACCCCTCAATTACTTACAAATTCAACTAGCCGCGCCCCAGACTGTCATTGCTTTCTCGGCCAATCCCCAAACAGTTTACTTTATCAACTAGCAGCGTTCCGTGGTTCAAAGCAATGAAGTTTGTTGACATTGACGACAACTCGTCTACCGTTGCTATGCCGCCATATTTACAAATGTCTATCCTTACAATTCACCCTGTTTACAATAAATGTGACGCAATACAAGGTTCCACGTATTGGTATGTCACAATATTAAATGAAATCATTCTATAAGGCAGTGATATAAATGCGTTACCTTATGTACTGGTATGGTAAAAGTTCACCATTTATCCGGATTTATCTTATTTGTTGATGTTATGAGTTTATACAAGTATTTACTCGCGAGATAAACCACTCGTGCATGAGAAGTCATCCATAAATCCACTTGTCATTTGTAAATATATCGAAAGTGCCCTGAGAACTCGTATTACGAGTTCTTATGAAAATCTTGCAAACGAACCCACAAGGAAAGCGAGATATTATTTGTTGACAAGAATAATTAATCCTTTCCCGTATATTATCCGCATATCAGAGTGTTTTGCCTGGATGACCGAGAAAACAGTTTGGGGAGGCATAGTACGCTCGATGAACGGTGTAGTCTCTCTCAGCAAAACTAGTCTCCTAGAGCTGATGGAGTGCTGCACATGGACCGGGAGAGGTGGCTCTGTGCATGAACTGATGTCACGGCTGTGTCTCTGACCAGAAGGTCCTAGGGGTTAGAGTTCCGACGGCGGCAGGATTTTCGACACTAGCTTGTCAGCTAGGTCGAATTCAGTCGCTGTTTGGACGAGAATTCTATGCGAGGATTATTTCCAGATTCTTTTCTTGTTTAGTATGTTGTGTATTTTGTACGTAAGGGGTATGTGTATGTTCATTCTTCTCAGACAGTGCCTTTTTTCTTTACTGTGTTTAGAGTATAATCATTCGTGTTTGTCTCAAGTGCTAGTATGCCATGTAATCCAATTCAACTATTACTGGCATTCTTTTCAAATTTTTGTAATTCTAAGAAAAAATGTACTCTCCTTGTTAATTTTTCAAAAGTACAAGATATTTCTTTTCATTGGTGTCGAAAAACGTCCTCATACCCTGCATTACAGTTGGAACATTTCAACTATAATAAAACTAGTGATATCCATTATTAATACGGATGCCACTCATCGAGCAAATCTAATCTTCTGCTCGAGTCATTCGTCCAAAAACCTTGCATCAAAGGGGGTGTAAGGAAGGTGACAGTATGGGATCGGTATCACCAAGTTACGCTGTTCAAGCCTACGGGCCATTCTCTATTCCACTAATACTGGACCAAGCCGAGATCCTACTCGCAGCTTGGACTTCGCTGGTAAGGTATAACAAGAACACTGGGTTAGATGTTCCGCGGGTTATAGTAAGTGATTGAAATGGATAAATTTGCTTGATCCCATGTCGGCCACATTTGAAGAACGAGCCGGTCCCAGCAAACGGAAAGTCGAAGGACTTATAGAATTTCAAAGGTTCGTAAAGGCAGACAACACATTTTGTCCTCAACTGGGCCAACACGGGAAGTACTTGCGTCAAGTACTTTGTTCCAAGCTGTTCTTCCGTGTTTTGCGCGCGCAGACGTAGTCAGTGTCCCTCTGTGCGTGGCGCGGCGCGTGGTGGGGCGGGGAGGAAAGCCCCGCGCGGCCGCGAAACAGGCCGGGGCCTGGCGTAATGAATGGCTGGCTTCCGTCCATAAATGTCTTCCTGCCGCGTGGAACGAATACATCAAGCGACGGCTCGCGTACGTATCGAGCGGCGCCTTAATAAACGACGTTTAGCCTTGCGGTGTAATCTGAAAAGCAAATACACGCGTTCCTCATTACCGATACACGAAACCGAACATTTCGGCCAATTAGATGCCGCCGCCATGCGGTGTCGCGCGATGAGTGGCGCGTCACCGCACCTGACGGAAGACACGGCGGCAGCGGGGGCAGTGGGGGGGCGGCGGTGGAAGCGGCGGCGGGGGTGGTGGCGGGGGCCGCGAGGCCGGCGGCGGGGCAGGGGCGGGGGTTGCGGCGGGGCGGGGGCGTGGTGGGGGCGTGGTGGGGGCGTGGTGGGGGGCGTGGTGGAGGCGTGGTGGGGGCGGGGGGGTGGGGGCGGCGGCGAGGGAGGCGGCGGCAGGGTCAGGAGCGGGTCGGGAGCGGGTCGGGAGCGGGTCGGGAGCGGGGCGGGAAGGGCGGGGCGGGAGCGGGAGGGCGGGAGCGGGGCGGGAGCGGGGCGGGGCAGGGCGGGAGCGGGGCGGGGAGCAGGGCGGGGAGCGGGGCGGGAAGAGCGGGCGGGAGGCGGGGCGGGAGCGGGGCGGAAGCGGGGGCGGGAGCGGGGGGCGGGAGCGGGGGGGAGCGGGGCGGGAGCGGGGCGGGAGCGGGGCGGGAGCGGGGCGGGAGGGGCGGGAGCGGGGCGGGAGCGGGGCGGGGGAGCGGGGCGGGAGCGGGGCGGGAGCGCAGGGCGGGCAGCGGGGCGGGAGGGCGGGAGCGGGGCGGGAGGGCAGGGGCGGAGCGGGGCGGAGCGGGGCGGAGCAGGGGGCGGGAGCGGGGCGGGCGGGCAGGGAGCAGGGCGGGAGGGGGCGGGGGGGGCGGAGGCGGGCGGGGCGGGAGGGCGGGAGCAGGGCGGGCGGGGGGAGCGGGGCGGGAGCAGGGCGGGAGCAGGGGGGGGGGGCGGGGCAGGGGGCGGAGGAGGGCGGGGCGGGAGCGGGGGCGGGAGCGGGGCGGGAGCGGGGCGGGAGCGGGGTGGGAGCGGGGCGGGAGCGGGGCGGGAGCGGGGCGGGAGCGGGACGGGAGCGGGACGGGAGCGGGGCGGGGATGGGAGCGGCGGCGGGGGCGGCGGCAGGGACGAGGGCAGCGGCAGGGGTGAGGGCGGCGGCAGGGTGGGGCGGGAGCGGTGACGGAGGCGGCGGCCGTGGCGGGGGCTAGGGCGGCGGCAGGGACGGGGGCGGGGGCGGCGGGAGCGGAGGAGACGGGGGCGGTGGTGGCGGCGGCGGAAACAGGGAGCGGTGGTGGGGGCGTTCTGACAGAGATGGCTGCGTTTGCGGTGGTAATGGTAAAGGTGGTGGCGCTAGCAGTGGCGCTAGTAATAGTAATATTTATAGTGATAGTGGTATTGTGATAGGTAGTGGAAGTGGGGGGTAGTAATAAAGTTGAAAGTTGTACTAGAGTTTATCACACTGGTGTTAAGTGGTAGGGAAGGTTTAAGGGAGATGGTTGTGTTGTGGGAGAAATGGTTTAGTGATAGAGGTAGTTTGATAGTTATGATAGTTGAAATAGTGACAGTCTTAAGGTCAGCAGTAGGTATTGGAAATATGGTGAATGGTGATGGTAGAGATTACCATTGTAATGATCTGAAGATATAAGTAGCAGAGTTTGATATTTTAGCCTCTAAGTGGTAGGCATTGGTGGCGGTGGTGATGGTATCGATGGTGGTGATACCGGCTGTTTGGGGGGTGATGGTGGTGGAGACAGACTGACAACAGTTGCTGGTAACAGTGAAGGCGGAGAAGATAGCTATGCCGAACGATCACAGGTTGAGATAAGTATGACATGGGAAAGATAGAAGTACAAATAATGACAATAAACAGTTTTAATGAAAGAGGAAGTGTTAAAGTACGAGGAAGTGATAACATCGGGCTACCATATTTATCTTTGAGGAAAATATTTAAATATATTTTTTGTGAAAGTCCTTGAAAGATACCTGTGTAGTCATTTCACAATAACAAGCATCAAAACATCACAAATTTAAAACTTAAAATATCAGCTTTGAAAACAAAGACAGTGAATTAAAGTTTGCAATGAATGCGATGAGAACAGAAGGATGTTGGCGCAGAGAGGCGATACCTTTTGTACTAGATTATTATTATTAATAAAATCCTTTGAAATATTTTTACGTAACAATGTAAGACTGTATTCGTTTTAAAATGTCTCTTAAAACGCCGACTTTGAAAACAAACGCAGGGAATATTCACTCAAATGACAGCAAAAATTATGTGTACGATTCGGCGCTAGTATTTTTCACAGACAAACGGACAGAAAAACAAACGGATAGGCAGATGGCCACACAGACTTTTTTAAAACATCTCTTTCTCAATATCAGTGACCATCAAAACGTGCATTTTCCGTCCAGATCTCGAGATCGATTGTTCGAAAAATAACGTAGCTTTATCTCTATAGCATATTATACGAGAAATCGAAACCCAAAATTTCTACACTTGGAGGGAAAGAGAAAAGGTAGGGGAGGCGTTTGTGCAGCAGGGACGAGACCTCTTTTGAGACGCGTGAACCATTAACTGAAAGCGACGGTTGCGGCGGCGCCGGCGGCTGATGAGGCGTTTGGAGGCGGCGGCGGCTCTACGCGCCGGTTGCATGCTACTGTCAAACAATTTACGCGAGCGCGCACCTGCTCCTTGAATTAAACCATTTATTTATGGGAAGCCATGAATATTAATTGTTTATCCCGAGCGGCGCGCGCGGGGTATCGCCTTACGGCGAATCTGCCCCAGTGACTTTATCGCGTGCGCTACGAGCGGGATCGACGCCCCGCAGGATGTGCCGATTGAATTGGGGCGTGAGGGTGGGGCGTAGAGGGCCGCGAAGGGCCGGACGGAGGGGGGGGCGAGGGGAGGGGAGGGGAGGGGAAGCGCGGCAGGTGGACCGGCAGCGCTTGGCACGTGGCTTAAGTCTTCCCTCAAGGATGGTTGGCGTGGTTCTTCCGCAAGGACCACGAGTCACCGACAGCGCTTGGCACGTGGCTAAAGTCTTCCCCCAAGGATGGTTGGCGTGGTTCTTCGGCAAGGACCACGAGTCACCGACAGCGTTTGGCACGAGGCTAAAGTTTTCCCTCAAGGATGGTTGGCGTGGTTCTTCCGTAAGGACCACGAGTCACCGACAGCGCTTGGCACGTGGCTAAAGTCTTCCCCCAAGGATGGTTGGCGTGGTTCTTCCGCAAGGACCACGAGTCACCGGCAGCGCTTGGCACGAGGCTAAAGTTTTCCCTCAAGGATGGTTGGCGTGGTTCTTCCGTAAGGACCACGAGTCACCGACAGCGCTTGGCACGTGGCTAAAGTCTTCCCCCAAGGATGGTTGGCGTGGTTCTTCCGCAAGGACCACGAGTCACCGGCAGCGCTTGGCACGAGGCTAAAGTTTTCCCTCAAGGATGGTTGGCGTGCTTCTTCCGTAAGGGCCACTTGTCACGTTGGAATTTGCAATGTGATCCTACGGACTTGTATGCGGCCTTCCGAGGGAGACGATACTGTTTCTACAAGGAAATGAAATTCAAATGAATGGACTGTAATTATTTATAATACATAGTATTAATTAATAATTAATACAATAATGTATTAATTAATAATTAATACAATAATGTATTAATTAATAATACTCTCACATTAGGTGTCTGGTAGTTACAGGATGCATGCAGAAATGCTGATTTGATTCACATGACTTATGATTCAAGAAGTTTGTCATGACAATACATATTTCAATAATTAACTGTGCTATTTCTCAGCATAAAGAAATAAATAGAAATACAATAGTGAATTAAATACATTTCTGGTATCCATTCTTTAGTTGAACTGAAAGAAATACAATTTAATCAGCATGGTAATACTTAAACTAAATGTCAAAGCAAATTATTCGCTATGCAAATGTTGATAATGTTGAGAATACAGTTTAATCATTTTGCCAAGTCATTACGTCCCTTGAATTCAATAATTACAAATTGCAAGAACCTGCAAAGCAGCTGCGACGAAGAATATGGAATTCTCCGGATGTGAAGACAAACCACTAGCATTCATCCAACGACCAATGGTTTCCAAAATTTCCAATTACAACAATACTCAAACTATTCACGACAAAAACCACTATTCAAAATAAGAACGAATGATCGAAGGTAATAGAAGATCAAAATGTATCATCTTTAAGATATGACCAAGACATCATTCTTAAGATGAGTACACCATGGGTCACTGAAGTTAAGTGAACTTTTCACTATTGAAGCAGGTAACTACGACAATATCATGCAAAGTACTGAAACTTCTTGCATACAAAGAGATACCATTATGAATGAAAGTGATTTATGATTACATAATAATCTGGACATCAATAAATTATTCTGGTATTTCGGAGCGCCTCTAATTGTTGTATCCACAATTATGCAGTAGATTAACGGATGATAATAATAATAATTATTATTATTGTTATTATTATTACCATTACTATCATTATTATTATCATTACTATCATTATTATTGTTATTATATAGTAATTAAAATAACTGGAGAGTAAAGAAAGTTATTACTGCACTAGTTTTACAGGATGAGTCACGTAACTAGCACCTCCTGTAACTTTTGAACGGTTGAAGTTATTGCAATGTAGTTTTCACGAAAGTGCATCAGAGAATGTGGCGTATTGACAGGTGTTTTCATTTATATTTTATCAATTGTATTTTACGAGATATTTTATGTAACTTTTTTTTCAAATGGAATACATAGCTCCATTTCCTCGTGCAGTTTCGTGAAAACTGGGTTTCAATAACTTCAACCGTTCAAAAGTTACAGAAGGTGCTAAAGTTTCTTGACTCATCCTGTATATTCAAAGTGAGCGACGACAGGAGTGTGTTTTAGTATTTATCAGTAGAGCAATTACACCCCTTTGTCCACGCGTCATTTTTAATGGTGTTTCGTTTCCAATTAAAAATAATTTTAATTTTGAGAAACAAGCATATCGTGGTCATTCGAGGCATAGATTCGACGTCATATTCACTCTGAACGCGATGAACATTCTGAACAAAACCCATTTTTGTAGACCTTTCATTGTATATAATCATCCTAGTGACTAAGGAGGATATGAAAATAATATTAAAATGGAACATATGGATATTCTGGATCAAATATTCAACGAAGCTGAAAAAACGACACCAACATTACTTTCTAGCGAAAGTGAAGACATCTATAAGATAACATAAAATTTATAAATCTTGGAAAATTAGAAAGCTAGTCACTTCTGATTCAGAGGAGATTTTGCTTGCTATCATTTCAGAAGGGTTAAATACAACTGACGTTCATATTTTTTTCGAGTTTATAAAATGCTTGCATCAAATATTTTTTACATTTATACATTTAATTTAATCATGTTGTCTTGTTGTTCCGTTAGTTACCTAGTGCCAATCGAACGTAGTTTTGGCTATACTTATTAATGCTGAAGACGCTGACGCTGTTTATATTTTGCGAACGAATTGGTAACGTTTTCATGGTTTCCATATTGGTTGTGGTAAAAAAAATCAATCAAGGTCATGAAAAAGCTCCCACTTAGTGCAGTGAAAATTATAATTTACGATTTTTTAAATTTAAAATTGTAAATGTTCGTACAATATTACATTTTTTTCCGCTCAACGAACGTTACTTCAAGAGATGACATGGAAACAGATATGAATGTCAAATTTTTTCCAAACACGAATTTGTATGGTAAGCGATTTTCGCGATTTAAGCGATTTTCCATTGCCAATGATCTCATGAAAACCCTGTGTATCAGATGACCCGGTTGTAGTGAGCTGCAAGATAGTAATCGTTGACTCTCCCCGCAAATTTGCCAAGCGATTCGTACTAATACGTGTGTAATAACCTTTCCTAATTTCGTAAACTGCTATAATGCAGTTTCTTTAATATTGTTATAAACTAAAGTTACATATTTGTGCTAAAGAAAATAATAAGTCGAAAGCTAAAATTCATTATTTACCCGCTGCTTAGGTTTGGCGAATGGAAAAAAGTATTTATTACAGATTGTGCAGATCATGATCCCAAAGCAACATAATGCTATAAGAAAGTTTATGCATCACAATAAGTGTGTTTGGCGATTGTGCAAAAGTATGTCTCAGGTGCAAAGTATTCGTAAATAAATAGATTTTTATAATATAAAATCCACTTTTGCCTTCTCCTGAAAAGTGTCCTTTTTGGCACCCCCCTCTTTTCCCGTCCTGACGGCAGCACTCGAGTCGCGAAGGCAGTGGGCCACGGGACCGTTCGCGCGGCGCCGTCGTGGCCCACTGTGGGCGGCGCCTCACCTGCCTGCACACGCCTGGGCGCACGCACACAGCGCGCACGTCTCCACAACAGCAGGCGCAGCCCCTCGCGCCACGCACTCTGCGCACGCGCGGCCGGCGACAAACAGAACAGGGTAGAAGAAAGAAGAGGAGGAGAGTGAAACAAAGAAGAAGAAGAAGAAGAAGAGAGTGAAAAGAAGAAGAAGAGAGTGAAAAGAAGAAGAAAGTGAAAAGAAGAAGAAGAGAGTGAAAAGAAGAAGAAAGTGAAAAGAAGAAGAGAGTGAAAAGAAGAAGAAGAAGAGAGTGAAAAGAGGAAGAAAAAGAGAGTGAAAAGAAGAAGTAAGAGGGAGAAGAATAAAGGGAAGAGAAAAGAGGTAGGACATAGAAATGGGCCAGGTGAAAGATGGGTCTCTCCTCCTAACTTGGAAAGTGCGAATGGCTGCGGGAGGGGGAGGTTCTTCTGTTGCAGCGAGTCCTCAACGAGGCGGCGCAGAGGATATGTCAAGGAAGACACTGCGCTACATCTGCCTCCACCTACAAATGTTTTGTTGCGCATGAACGACGCCGACCCCTCCACGCTGAGGGACCACACTCCGGACGCGAGTTCGTAGTGGATGAATCACTATTTTGTAATTGTATTCAGCTCTAATATGTCTCGTAAAGG
Organism: Teleogryllus occipitalis; assembly: GCA_011170035.1. Taxonomy (NCBI): domain Eukaryota; kingdom Metazoa; phylum Arthropoda; class Insecta; order Orthoptera; family Gryllidae; genus Teleogryllus; species Teleogryllus occipitalis. The sequence continues at coordinate 44,428 of BLKR01015097.1, read as the reverse complement.
GTAATTGGCCTCGACGCCATTAGATCCCGGGGCTCCTAGTCGGTCACCCAACCAGGTACCCGTGACATCTCGAATTAACGTAACGTTCGTGACTTCACGTAGTTAATGAATTCGGCTAGCGATGCGGTCGCGGCCTTTCTGTTCATCGCAGCATTCACCTGAATGTCCGATCGAAACCACGAAAACCCCGTTCAGGATGGGCGACACGGGAATCAGCCCCTGGCCTCGCGATTGCGAAGTGTGTGCGCTACGTCCTAAGCCACTTCGCGCGGTATGAATCCCTACGCTCTACGACAGAAGGGCCGTTCATGCCAGGAAATAAATAAAAAGAGTATATATAAATAGAAAGAGTTTGCCAGATTAGCATATTGAATTGAATGTGCCTTATTTTACGTGGCGAGATTCAGGTCATGAGGCCTGCTCTTCCGTCTGACCACGCAAATTTTGCTACACTTCTTTCACCAACTAGGGGAGAAAGAAGGTATTACTTGGGTGACGAAACAGGCGATTTGAATTTAGCTCAGAGGCATCATGTAGGCTTGAGGATCTTTTACATGCAGTAAATCTACTAACATGGGACAGCCGGCTTTACTTCCCCTCCGAAGGAAGGCGTACGAAGGATTTTTGCGCCCTTAAAAACCCACGGCTTCGATCGGGTTTGAACCCGCAAACTTGGGTATAACAGTCTGATACGCTAACCGGTACACCATCGCCGCCGTGCATGTACCTGTCTTCTGACGGTAAGTTTTCCCCCGTCTGGGTTGCTTCCCTCAGCCGTCCCATATGGTCTCTTTTTTGACTCTTTAATGCAATGGAGATGGATGGGGATGAATTCCAGAATTCGAAAGGTTTAGAATGTGTTACGAAGTAGATTTTGTATCGACTTGAAGCCTTTGGCCTAGCCAATTAGTATTTGGTTATGTAATTTATATGTATTATAATTACCTGTTAAATAAAATTTTTAAAAATTTATCACTACGATTCACAGAACCTGCAGTTGTCTTATTACCAACATAAGGAAACGTTACATGCTGTTGAAGAAAAAATATAATCTCATGTTAAATATATATCTCATTTATTTTATCATTAACCTTTTACGCCCACATATACGTAGCGCAAAGAAAGTTACGTTACCTAATGCTGCAAAATATCAATGCCACATTTTGACGGCAAACACTTTTCTGGGGATACTGATATCAAATGAGTGATTTTTTTTGTTCTTTTAATTTTTTTTCAATATCACTAGAAGCATATTTATGGTTATGAAGCATAATATTTGAAAATAGTAGATGAATCACAAAGGTCAATTTTTCCTAAAGATATTGGTAAGATAGTAGTGAATTGACATGGTTTATTCTGTTTTAAACAGTTTGACGAAGAGCGTGTTGCAATATTATTGATTCATTATTGATTCCGAGAGCGTCAACTGCTAAAGTGGTTAATCACGTATGTGTAGTGCAAATATCATCGTAGGAGATGGCGGTGATCTTCCCCCATTGTATAGTAAGATACACGTCGACATGCACGTCGGCTAGCGGGGTTTTCCCCAAACTGGTATCTCTCTCCTGTGAGGCACCGCTACAGCTGGGACAAGCTCTAAGCTTCTGATTGATCTCCAGGCATGTGTGGTACTGTAGTGCATGTTAGTGTATGTGTAAGGGATAGGACAAAGATGAAGATAGGACAAGGATGGCGAAGGACGAACCCGGCGGATGCATGGCCCGTTTATTAGGGTATTACTCTGGCATTCGCCCGGTGTTGATCGGAGAAACCACGAAAAACTACCGATCAGAGCAGCCGACCGCTAGAATTCTCCTCCAGGAAGCAGCTAAATTCGACCTACTTATGTTGCTAGTGTCGAAAATCCTGCCGCCGCGCCGGCGGGCACTACAGTGGCATTAGTTGATGCCCTGAGCCACCTAAGTCGGTGTGTTGCACTAAACAGCTGATTAGAAGTACATAATTTATTGTATTTTTTATAATTTTATATTACCGTTACAGAAAATACAGAAATGCCTGAGCCATGTTGTGTCACCCTATTTATCTTTACATTGCCACAAATATCACAGTGACTATGTGGCAACTGGTGGTCGGGTATATAAGCAACCTTAGCAGGACAACTGTTCGTCTCTCAGCTAGCTTAAAAATCTTTTTTGCTAAAATAAATCCATAATTATTAATGTACTTATCATGACTCTTTTTGTTGGAACAAATTATCGTTACGACGAAACGAGATCAACTGACGAAAACAAAAATACTTGTACCACTTTCTATTTCTTAATCTGTCGAAATATTTAACCTTCTCACCTTGTTTTCGTCAAGTTCGACTGTAAAGATGCCCAATCTAAAATTTAAGTGTATTAGTGAAAGGGAAAAAGAAGAAGGCGAAGAAGAAGAAAATCATAGAAGACTCATGATATCTCTGACGACTCATAAAAATGTTCTTACCAGCTGGAAAACTTCTCATATTTTCAAAATTGAATTACATTGTTATTTCATACAAGATGAAACGGATTCAAGATTGTGAAACACTTTTGTTACTCTCTGTATCATCTCAGAATATTATGTGCTCAACTTTAAGGTACATAAAGTACACGTAATGGCGTTCTTTCTCACATTTGTTATTTTAAAATAGTACAGTGTATTTAATTTTATGATACTCTCGACCTTTTCTCAGTATCTTAAACTCCAGTCTACACGGCAATAATAATAATACTTTAAATTCTGAAGGAATTACGCAGCATGCTTATTTACAACAAATATACAATCATGAGAGCATGCTATTATGAAACTGTTTATATGACCCTGGTTTTGAGATAATCTCACACGTGATTGCTAGTTTCGTACTCTCTTACTTAGTCGACCCCGGAATATATGGGAACTCTTGTGCCTAATGAAATTGCGAGACAGCCACTGGGCTCTGATACTAATCTAATATGGTAATTATATTTAATTCCAAGCACAGAAATGGATAAATCACATGTCTGTGCAAAGTGCGCTAGTAATAAAAAAGAACTTGAACTATTTTGCAACAAATTAAACTAAATAGGATTCTATCTACCCTTCAGCCACTATGAACACTTTTCCATCACTGCCACTACTGAAACAAGTACAGCAGAAAATAATCACGTATGTGAATACAAAACACTTCTCTCCATAATGATTGAAAGTTTTCAATATCTTTGACCCTTTTAGATGAACTCTGAATGGTGTTTGAATGTTGATTCTCAGGGTTAAATTGGGGTGAATTGCTTGTAGCTTAAATTAAATAAAGAACTTTGTTCAGGTCTATCTCATACGTATAGAAATCATTTGTACACACTCGTGTGTGTTTGTGTTTTTACACAGAAATCTTAATATTTTCCTAACACATTTGTCATCAGAAGCAATTATACATAAAAGAATTATCAAGGATCATTCAATATTAAAAATATGTTTCTTTACAGTTGCACGTATTACTAACAATTTACATAAATATTCCTTTTGGCTGTATTTACAATGAGAAATATTTTCTTCTTCACAATTTATGCACTAATTTAAGGCAGATCAAATTAGCAAACGCAATTCCGTTATTCAGTCAACTTCTTATTCACAGCAAAAAATCAATCTGGAGTAAGCCTCACGTTTTTCCTAAGCACGGAGACTTATGAATCTATTTTTTGTGACTCATGAACCCATGTTGTCGAATATATCGTGAGATTTTTTTCCTCGCTCGATAGTCTTTCATCAGCGGCGATGGCTGCTATTCTTGGCTCCATCTATGGCCTCAAATTGCCGTTTCCCGAGCTTGTAACGAGATTATTCTCGAGATGCTCGTTCAAAAACCCATTCACGTCCGCGTCGCCAAGTACACAAATAACTCGGGGCTTTCATGTAAAGGCCGCAGCCGCCTGCACAACACCTTTACTGAAACCAGACGCCATGAAAGACCTCGGTGCAGGTGGGAGGGTGCGGGAGGAGGGGAGCGGGGAGAGGTGAAGTGGAAAGGGGCCGAGCGGCGAACAGCGGAGCAGGGAAGGACAGCGCGAGGAGGAGTGGTGCGAAGCGGGGAGGGACGTCACTGTTCGCTTGGATCAAGGAGGCGCGAAGCGGGAAATGCGAAACTTATTAAAGTGAAACGGGGAGGGGCATCATATTGTTTCAAGGAGATGGCAAACGAGGAATACGAAGCGAGGAGTGCGGAGAAAGAAGAGCGGTGCGGGGACGGTGCCGCGGGGAGAGTGAAGCAGACAAAAGAGAAGGGGAGGGGAGGGCCAGAGAGTACGGAGGCGGAAAGGGGAGGCAGAATGGTGAGGATAGAACGCGGGAAGGCATAGCGGGAATGTTGGATTGAGAAGGGTGGAAGGGAAGAAAAGGGGAGAGATTAAGCGGGATGGAGAAGGGAGGAATGCGGTAGGAAATATGGAGTGGGGAATACGTAGTGGGGAAGGAGAAACGAGGAGGGTGAAGCGGGGTGGGAGAAGCGGGGTGGGAGAAGCGGGGTGGGAGAAGCGGGGTGGGAGAAGCGGGGAAGGCGAAGCGGGGAGGTCGAAGTGGGGAAGTCGAAGTGGGGAAGGCGATGCGGGGAAGGCGAAGCGGGAAGCGGAAAGATGTGAAGTGGGGACGGGCGATGCGGGGAGGGAAGAGCGGTGAGAAACCGTGAGTAGAGGGAAGGAACGGGGAGAGTGACACGGGGAAGTCGCAGCGGTGAGAGCGGTGCGGGGTGAGAAACGGGCAGTAGAGGGGAGCGCGGAGCGGGAATCGTGGGCGAGTGCGGTGCGGTGGGGTGGGCCTGGAGAGGGGCCGGGCCGCGCGGGGAGGCGGCCAAAAAAACGAGCGTGGCGGCAGGAAAGTAGAGGGAGTCACGCGTGCGCTGAAAAAGCCACACTTTACCTTTGGCGCACGAGGCGCGCGGCCGCCGGCCGGAAGTGTTGAGGTGCTCGGGGGCGGTGGGGGCGACGGGAGCACGAAGGAGGTCGCGCGCACGAGACGCGGGAGACGGAGCCCGCGCCAGTATGTGCTGCGCCAGAGTGAGGATATGGAGCACACTTTGTCTTTTTCACAACACATTTGTTTGGTCAATAACCGTTTATGTCTGACAAATCAAGGGCTTTGTACATAAGGTGAAGCGTCACGCTACATAAACATTAGGATTAAGTACTCACGTGTTAATATATTTACACAATTTCCAGAAATGTTGGAGAGAAAAAGAAATCGTTAATTTTGCCTTACAAATGGTTTATTTGAACACATGAAAGAGTGATGAGGTTTCTATGGATGAGGATTCCAGAGTTTCAAATAAAGTAATTAATTTTACATTTCTGGAGAGACAATTCAATAAGCGTTGAAGTTTATTTTTTTCAAATTTAGTTTTTGTTAATAAATTAAATTTAAAAATAATTTTTAAAGTGATAAATTGTCTATGTGATAAAATTCGACTAATGCCTCACCGGTTGATGTTGCAGTACATTGGAGTGAGAATATGTCCATTCTCAACTCTGAGAACTTGTTACTACATATCCCTATTACAGGTTTTATAAGTATTAGTATATATTTTATATTACTTTTTTAGCATTCTTGTATTATCAGAGTGGCGTGTAAAATCTCTACAACTACTTTAATTTTGTTCATGGCAAACTCAGCGTAAGGTCCAATGAAAAATAGATATTGTTTAAGTGTCTACAATAGAATAGTTGCCCGGCAGTTCTCCATTATTCAGATACTCATCATAAATTCTAAACACAGATTGAAATGCAAACCCTCGCCTTCCCACACGAATGCTTCGCTTTGGCCACAATAAGCATACAATCCTTGATCCCCCACACATACACTGGAATGCCAAGCATCTCTATTCACGAACTGGGTCAATGAGAAAACAATTGAATATGGAAACCCGGAGGAGGTCACTAAAGAGATTAACTGGATAGCACATTCGGATGACAAAGGTGGAACTATCTATCGCAAATTGCTGCCCAAATAGTTATTAATGATACAGTACAATGGAAATGGAAAGTAAGGGCAGAGGCGTTGGTGCGGACGATGTTCTGTGGCGCTGTTTGTTTTCAGGTGCTGAGGAGGCCAAACACTGGAAGGAGAATGCCTGACGCCCGCGCCAAATAAATAAATAGTTTACAAACAAAAACCGGATAGATTAGCATGTACTCGGCTTCTGACGGCAGGTTTTTCCCCCTTCAGGGTTTTTTTCCTCAGCCGTACTTTATGGTCTCTTTTCCGCGGCATTGATGCGATGGAGAGACCATTTGGGGTGAATACCAGAATACGAAAGGTTAGAATGCGGTAGAATGTAGGTATTGTAATGGCTTAAAGGCCTTCGCCCTAGCCACATAGCATCAAGTTTTCTAATTTGTATGTAATAATTACCTATTAAATAAAATAAAAACTATTAATGATACAAGTGGTACAAGTGATCTTTTATTTTGCGAGCTGGAATGTTTGCAACACGAGACCGATAGGCTGAGTGGCGCAATCTTACGAGCAAAATAAAATCACTTTTACCATGTGTGTTATACAATATTTTTTAGACAGCCTTACTGTCTTTCATTTTATTTTTATTCAAATACGCAATAACTTAATGATACATGAAGGTCAGTAGTAACTGATGCGATCAGACGGAAGAATTTGTTTTCGTCGTTGCATACAGAGATTTATCTGAACACTCACTTTTAGCACTAGTGCTAAAAATTGAACTTTTGGCAGAATTGCTTTTACTAGTGGCTGTCTAAAATAGCATTTACCATTTCCGATATTAGTTGCTGTACAATGATCTATTACGTAATGTGAATGATCTTGTCAATTTTAGCAGTGGAATTGAAGGCAGAACCAAACGTTCGTGGAGGCAATTTAATACATATTATTTGACAATCTTTTGGGTACTATAGAGAGCTCAATATTTTAATTCATTTCATTTCGTCTAGAATTTACTGTTAATGTTACTGAAATCATCTCCAATTTTTGGTGGACAGTCTTCAGTTCTGATGCCTAGTTTTGTAGAATATCTTGTTTCTTTAAGACCTGGATCTCATCCTTACATGATCTTCCGACTAACTCTTAGGCTACTTTCTTCTTAAATTCAGTGTTCTTAATGAACTATAAAACAGATTATTAATAATAACAAATTGTTTTTATGGTACTCACATAGAATGTTCCACTCATTAGTGTTTTCAGTTAATAGATGAATTTAGAATGGATATGTATGGAGGTTGTATCTCACTTCCCCCTACGTTTCGTACAAGGTTTTAACTGTTTGACGTTAGAAATAACAATGAATTAATAAGACTGTGAATGTCGTGAATTAAAACCGACACAGATGTTCCAACGTTTCGTACGTACTACCGGGTTAGTTTCAGTACAGGTATAATGAGAATACGATTTTGAACCAATTCCAGAATATTACCATCTTCCAGTCTATCTTGATGTAACGATAAATCTATAATTTGTTTCTGTTTTTCTTCAACAGTAGTTAGCAACATGTTTAGCGCTTCGATTCCCTTTAAATTCAAACTTCTAGATATTATAGAAGAAAAATCGTGAAGATGCACCTGTGCAGTAACGAAGTTTTTCTCAGAAACAAATTAAACATCTACTTTATCATAAAACGTAGTGTGTTTATTTTCCACAGGAAGCGACGCATCCTGTGTAATTAATGAGGTAAGTTTCCTAAGTTCTTAGTACGCTACGTTATTGAGATAACAATTTAGGTATCTAATAGAGTATATAAAAGTGCCTACAAGCAGTATTCAAATATTGCTGTAGCTGATTATACAACTATTGTGTAATTTCAGAAATTCAGAAAATATTTAATGGCGTTGGATAACCCTACATATTAATGAGAAAAAAATTCTCTATTGTATTCTAGTTTCATCCCACACATATGACAATTGATTTAAATCCGTTTTACTGTTTCCTCTGCAAACACGATCCTTTCAGTACTCGTTACTTAAAAAACTACCCACCGAACGTCACGAAGCGAACTCCATACATCCAAACTATCTCTTCTTCGCTTTCCTTTGCTAAAATACATTATACGCAATGTTTATATTAGCCCGCTTGCTGATTGCTTCATAGTCCTCAACGATTAGTCAACTTCAGAAAATATTTGACGAATCTGCACCTGACGCATCTAACAAGTTTGTCCTTCACTTCTACGCATCAATTCATTTTTATTTTCCCCAAAATCTGTCTAAGATAGATTGTGATTAGTTAGTCACCAGTGCATAGGTAAATCTGTTGTTTTTCCTTTTGTCTCTATTTTATTTCTTAAATAGTTTACCCGTTTAATAATCTGCACGTGCATTTCGTAGGCAACCCAACTGGCAATTTTATAACATGGTAGGATACAATTATTTGACCGTACATATTTATAAAATACTGTTTTCTTTAAAAATATGAGGTATGGATTTAATGTGTTTGAGGTGAAAGCGGTTGAAGTTGACGTGAAAATGAGGTATGGATTCACTGTGATGATGTGTAAGAGAAGGAGTTTCGTTTTGAAGCTAGAATTACACAACTTCCGCTGTTTAGAAAATCGTGAGAGTTAGCAGAATCTAGACAACGAGTTCAAGAAACCATGGTATATATCTACAGTTTGGTGAAATAATTATCTCATTTGAGAGACTGTTAAAATCCAGAAAAGGCGAATGCTGTTTAACATCGTAATCGGTTAAGGCAGTACGGTATGCGTACGGAATGGAGTGGATACAAATCCCGCAAAGATGTTTTCATCATATGGCTCTGGAATGGTTGTCACATTGCATCACTTCTATACTGTCAATGAATCCTTCCCTTTATCCCAGTCTAGTTAAAATTAAGATCAACACCAAAATGGGCCTATGGGCTATAGGGGATCGTAGACCCGGAACAGGAAGGCGCCCATACGGTGGTAGTAGCTTAAAGATGAGAGATGCTCTCTTCAGAATGTTCCGAACATTACCTCTAGGGTACATTTAAAGATAAAGGGAGCCGAGGTAATGCAAAAAGAAAGTTGCGACCAAATGAAAGGTTCATTTTTCCTTCAGCGGCTATAGAATCAGTTTATTGTTGATTACCTTAGATTTGAAAAGTACACAAAATCCATAGTATGTGTTCGTAGCGATGTTTTTATTATTATCCCATTTCGTAGATAAATTCGAGAATATTTAACATTTATTGATTCTCACAAATATTTCTACAGAAAATAAGAAAACTCTTTATAATGAAGATCGTGTCTAGTAACAAATTTCCCGATTCATAATGATGATCGTTTCCTAAGAAATGCAGATAGCCAACTTCTTGAACAAAATGAATTTCACTCAACCACAGTTTGGTCAAGCATTTCTTAATTCAATCAATAATCGGATAATACTTGTGTTTTGACTACACTCAAACTGTCTAAGATGGCTCAGGGCAACAACTGTCTGCAGCGTCTCTGACTGGATGGTTCTAGGGTTCGAGACTTGACGATTTTCGACATTAGCTAGAAAGCTCGGTCGAATTCACTTGCTGCTTAGACGAGAATTCTATCTGGCTGCTCTTATCACTGGTTTTTCGTGGTTTCTTCGATCAATGTCAGGCGAATGCCAGAGTGGTACCTTAACAAATGATCCACTGACCGCTCCCTTTACCACATATGAACACACTTTCCGGGCCAGTTGGGAGCTTTGAGTCTGTCCCGGCAATGGTACTCGGGTGTATTTGGTGTAGGAAACCTTGCAAGACGTGTAGGTTTGTGTCGGCTCTCATGTTAAGTTGGGAGGATAAACGCTGCCATCCGAAATATAATAAACTACACTTACGAGACTAATGAAAATTGCAGTTAACGAGCTCGAAAACACGAAATAATCTAACAAAAACCGATGATTCCGATGGACGATGCATGTCGCACTTATACATGACCAATTGAACCAAGTCCCCATAATCTTCTGGCAATGGCCGTTCTACCCCGTTGCAAATAGAAGATTGCGCTGGCAGCCATACTGGGGGCACATTTACGTGAAGGTCTGAATACTAGAATAGAAGACGTGCTGAAATACTAACTCACGGTTTAAAGTAAGATATGCAAAACTAACATTCGAAGGTGAAAAATGTTGTGTGCCTCTGACATGATACCATACGACTTTATCATACATATTTACCATCGACCAAAGTTTAAATACCGCTGTTGTTTAAAGTGAGTCGCCCACGTAGTTTTGGGCACTCGTAACAAACAAGTTTCAAAGCAAAGAAATTAAGTATGTAAGCTTCTATTATACAATATAGTAAATATATTACTAAAAAATTGATTGGTATGTACTCCATGAGGTTGTCCAGGACATGACAAGTTCGTATTATATTAAATTCACTGAAGATATTTTCATGAAAATATATGATTTTAATAGGATGGGAATATTTCCCCTCAGAAAACGTAATATTGTAGTAGATGTATATTTCGTTCGATATAATTTGTAATAGTTTTTAAAGTTAGACCTCTAATTTACCCTCCGTTTAAATATTGTGTATCTTTACTAATTCTGAATCTCTAATTTTTTTAGAAAAAGAGTCCATCACATTACGCTAAATTTTCAGAATTCTTTACGAAATTATAAACTTAAAGTAAGTTTTTTATACACTTCCAATATATAAGAAAGTTTGGTACAGTGCAAGAAAATACCTGTAATGCGGCATTAAAGTATACCCGTTCTTGAAATTCCCATCAGTCTCTAGATAGAAATCTCGATATTCCTGTATAAAGATTGAATTTAGAAAATATTAATACTTCTTTATCTACTTTCTAGAAATTCCAAATTTTCTCCAAAAAATGCAGTAATTTTACTCAGTTAAATCAAAATTCCTTTAAGTTCAATTAAAATTAATCAATTTTATTGTTATTCGCGAACTCCATATATTAGTTAATTAGTTATAGTAATCCGCACGTTTAATAGGATACATTTCGTAGTTAAATGATATACTTGTGAAATTACTGTGTGTAGGCTTTCGTCTCACGATTTGTAGAACCGTACAAAAAAAATAACATAAGACCCTAAGCGGGCTAGGTGTGCACATGGTTGCATCTAGAGGTCTGCATTCTCCGCGATTTTGACCGACCAGCGCTCGCCCGGCCCTCTTCTCTCGACTACACGCGCTCGAGCGTCCTTCGCAGCCGGTTGGAGACTCCCGGTCGCAGGGTTCCCGGGCGAGACTCGAGCCGGTTGTACATAACCGAAAATGGCGATCTGCACCTCGCAAGACTCGGTCGGCACGTCGGAGTAAATATCGAATGCTACGTTCCAGGAAAAGGAAGGGGTATAAATTGGTTTTTTAAATTAACGACCAGTAATTTTCATTTTTCAAAATTTAATTTATAAATAAAATGTAAATGAATTTAAATATAATAAAATATTAAATAACTAAAAAATTCGTCTTCCCGACGTACTGAAGAACCTAGAGTTCTACTGCAGTTCTACCTGTGAATTCAAAGAAATAATATTCACGTTATCGAGTTAAATTCCGTTCTTTGTTATGACTAGACATCGGATGTTTAGAAAATTACATGTTTTATTCTAATGAACATTTGTAAATGTTTTTGCCGTAAATGCAAGAATTATGAAAAATTAACAGTTCTAACGAATATTCATTTTGTTTATTTTCACGTAATTGTATTTTAAGGCATACTTAATTTTCTAAGCTTTTTCTTGAAATTTAATTATATTTTCTTACAGCCTTGTTTAAAAGTTTGCGTTTAAGCCATGTTGACTTTTCCTAATCCTAGTCGTTCAGTATCAAATCTCCATTTTTTGTCGAGCGCTCGCCGCAGCTCGAGTCTCGGCGACGCCCGACTGTTTAGGAGATAACCGAGAGCCGAAAGACGGCCGGTCGAAATGTCTGTTGAACTGCTATCTCCTTCCCCCCGAACAAGGTCCCCCCCCTTCCGCCGGGCGTCGGCGCGGAGTGCGAGAGTCTCGAGCGGTTGTTTTCGCCAGATTGCAGACCTCTAGTTGCATCCAACGATTCAATTTGCAACTACACTAGTGCTATACGTGTGTCTACTATACTATTACAATGCCTTAGATTTGAGCAGAATAAAACAAATTACTAATGTCTGAACTCTGAAGTATGAGGCGAATTCGGCAACATTTTGAAATTTTATTTGCAACATTTATATTAATGTGCAGTTTTCTCAAATAATATTTGTTACATCATTGTCAAGAATGTTACCGTCATAACACGCCATTTAAGACCATGAAGCTAATAATGCAACTCATACGAGTACTTTCACGAAATGTTTTAAAACTCCTGCGTAACTTTTGGACATAGATCAGTATTCTTAGATTGTGGTGATTTTACGTCTGTCTGCCAACAGTGACATGGTATTTGGCAGGCCCTAAACTGTTGTTACTGTTGCCAACTCTCGTCATTTCATGAAAGTGAATACGCGAACAGTTACACAACACAAGCAATCTTCTTTTCCGTCTCTCTACTCATTGATTGTTTCAAAGTATCATTTGAGTATTACCTAGTGCCAATAAGCAGTTATTTGAACACAAATTGTCTCTCGCAATTGAAATAAGAACCACTTTTCAGGTCGCAATGATGTTACCACATCCCAAGAGCCCAAAAGGTTTGCAACGTATGACCCGTTCACCACAGCAATCATCCACGCGTTCCCTGGGTCGCAAGTGCTTTGCGTAACGTTTGAATGCGAGGCAGACCACTAAGTGATTTTACGAACCAGTAACTAGCGAATTACCCCGCCTTCGTTTCCGCCATGGCTGTGACTCGTATCGGCATATTTCAGCGCTTTTGCAGGTTTACGGACTGCATTTTCTGCTGCTTCATTGAAATTGCTTTACTGCCTTCCATTTAATTTTGAAACGCGCTGTAATAAATATAGTTTCTCATGAGGTATTTTTGCTTCTGAAACCGGTAATCACTAAACATTCTCTAAGAAATTATGTTTCTAGGAGCATATTGACACACATGCAAGATTATCGAATATGGGATCGGCAGAATGAGAGGCCCTTAACGACACAATATACGAATGTTAAGTAATGTTAGAAACTTCATAATATGAAGAAGAGAATTAAAAATTAAGTGAACAAATTTAGAAATGTAACTTAATTTACAATAACTATAATATAAATTATGCATTGGTTTGTTAATAATTAGTTTGTTGGCCGATGTAAATAAGTTTTCTATAAATCGAAAGCGAAATTGTAAAATTTTCAATTGTTGCTAAACTCGTTTGTTGATTCTTTTTCTTTTATTCATTGTTCGACTATTTACGGTTACAGTGAAGGAAAGAGAACCTGAAGCTCAAGAAAACGTGCGCAATTGTACTTCTCACCAACACGTAACACACCGTTTCTACTGTTCATTACTGAGTATACATTAAATTTAAATGAATTCAAATCAATCAATTTACATTATTTGCAGAATATTGAAATGTAGTTTAAAAATATGTTTTAACCAGTACATTTTCAAGAACCCACTTTTTAGGGATGCATGACCCTAAAACAATGTATTAGCAATATGCATAGGTAAATGAAACCTTAATTTAAATATAAAAATATTTGTTGACATTTTCACTCTACGTTCAATTCTAAATAAATATAGCTTCTAAGTAATTTTAGAATTTTTTTGCAGTGTTGTGACAGCTAGTTGAACAAATATGAGTCGATTCAACCATATAATATAAATGATTATCATAATGGCAATACTAATGATAATGTGAATCTTAATTTGCCTTCTTTACTAAAAAATCTCTTTTTTAAATTTTAATAAGAATTTCTTCAGTTTCTTCGGATGCAATGTGCAGATACAATTTCATTTTTCTTAAGGTTGTTACTCAAAATAATTGTTTTTGTATTATTTCGGCGTTCACAGCCATTTTACTTTTTTGACTATGAACTACGGAATATTTAGGGTTAATAGTGAACACTTAATATTTATTGATTAAAACCCCCGAGTGCAGGATTATATTTTATATCATCTATTCTATATTATATTGCATTTTCATTTGTCATCAAAAAATGTGAAAACTGAAAATTTTGGAAAAGATGTGATGGATTCATGTGAAGTACCCTCAAATATAAAAAAAAACATTTCCTATTGGAGGAACATCAATTTTGATGAGAATCATACCTACGGTTTAGCCGTTTGCGTTGTTCAGAGCCGTTTGCCGTTTGCGTTGTTCGTTTTTTGTAATTATTATATCTAAAATATCTGGTATTATATTGTTGTGATTAGAGTAATAGGTTGGTTCAAAGGGAGCATGAATGTCTAAATTATTTTGAATTATATATTGTTGTAGACGAATACCCTGAGGATTTGTTGAGTTGCAACCCCAAGAAGTGTTTTTGCTGTTGAAGTCTCCCATGAGAATAATTGGATTAGAAGATTGTAAAATGATGTTGTAAATTTGAGTAGGAAATGGTTTGTTTGGTGGTTTATAAATGGAATATAAAGAGTAAATGGTATTATTTATTTTAATTTCTATTGCAATACACTCTAAAATGTCAGATGTAGGAAAATATGTTTGTTGATGAAATATAGAATTCTTAATTATTATTGCTACTCCCCCAGAAGCATGATCAGAGATTCTATCATTTCTATAAATTTTATAACCTTTTAAATACATCTTTTCTTTAGGTGTTAGATGAGTCTCAGAAATACATGCTATGTCAATATTATGGTATGATAGAAAGTGATTAAAAATATTTTGTTGTCGTTTTAGTCCATTAGAGTTCCAGTTAAGTAGTGTTATATTTATATTTATATTGTTACTAATGGTCATTTAAAAGTGGGAGTAGGAGATTTTGTAATAATGTTTGAATTTGTGGAATAAGTGTAGAAATAATTTGTTGAATTATGCTGGAAATTAAAGCTGTGTAATTTGAAGTAGAAGGGTTTTGTTTTAATATATCAGAGTAAGAGAATTTGTGTGATTTGTGATTATAAATTGGAGGTGTAGGAGTATTTGAATTTGAAGGAATTTTTTGAATAGGATTGTTACGTTGAAAGATTTGAGTTTGCGGTAAGTCTGGAAAATTTTGTGCATTTAATTTTGGAGGAGTAAAATTCAACTTTTGATTTATTAACATATGTGAATTTGAATTATTAGTTTGATTTGGTTTCAGTAAATCTTTATATACTGGACAACCTTTGTAATTAGCAGTGTGATTTCCGAGGCAATTACAACAAATAGGAGGGGTTGATTTTGGAAGAGGACAGTTCGAATAATGGTGGTTTTCAGTACACCTGACACAATGTGGGATTAATCTACAATTGGCTTGTGTATGGTTGAATTTTTGGCATCTCTTACATTGAATCGGTTGGTTATTTGATACTTTTGCTTGAACTTTTATGACACTATGAAAATTTTTCTCTAAATTGAAGATTTTAGAAGCTTCTGGACTTTTAGTAAGTTCAATTGAGCAAATTTCTATTGGTTCACGTTGTTTGTTAAATAATCTGTATACCTTTTGCACTGGATAGTTAAGTTTCAATAATTCATTGAAAATACTTTCATTTGAGTAAGTAATAGGTATATTTTTGAATAAAATGGAGATAGTTTTAATAGTAGGGTCACGATAAGAGTAATTTTGAATATTGTTTGTATCACAAAATGATTTATATTTTCTAAAATCTTCAATTGATTGAAAGTTAATTTTGACATTATTTTTAATAGTTTTTGTTGTGAAATCATTTTCAACATTACTTTTTATATCTTGAAGAAAATTACTAAAGTTGTAAACGTTTGAAACAATTATAGGCGGAATTGAAACTATTGGACGTTCTTCATTAGTGTCCTGTAGATCTGCTAATAGTCCATATTTATTTTGAAGTGGAATTCCCGTTGTAGTCGTGTTGAAATTAAAAGTTGTAGATCTTTTACCTGGTTGTTGTAGTAATGAAGAACCTTCTCTTTTCCGTGTTTTTGACTCACTTTTGGATTGAGGTGTTGATGATGGTATAGGAATATTAGCTTGACAATTTAACGAAGTAGTTGCTGGTGGGCGATTGTGAGGGATCGGGTTAACTGGAAGTAATTCTGTAAATTCACCTTGTTGAAGTACATGAGTTGATGAATTAGATAAATTAATTGTTTGGTCTTGAGGCATAGGCAATGAAGAATCAGATGTTGCTGATGTTCTGGGAAGTCCATAGTTGTTTTGATAATATACGCCAGGAATTGTTGAAATATCATTTGCAGATTGTATATGTTGGTTATTCTGGTGTTGAACAATATCTTCAGTAACCATTAACGAACCTTGAATTTCGGCATTCTGTTGTATACAAGTATTATCTTGAAGTGTGCCAATGGAAGCAATACTAGCAACATTCTGCGAACTGCTTGTTTGAAAGTACATATCCTCCTTGCAGAGGATCGAGGCACTGATGTTAATTGATTTGTTTGTTTGTTATCAATTAATAGTCTGAATCAATGATATATTAACACACCCGAGTAAGATAAGTCTCTTTAAATATAAAAGTTCAGGAGAATATTTGATAATGTGTCACCATTCATACAAGGCCTCCTGAGGTATCCTATAATCGGCCGCCATTCTACGAATCTATCAAAACCTTGAATTTTGCACGACCGTCTGTACAGGGAGAACGTAGCGGTTTATTAAACGGAAACGGGCCATTCGAGGTATCTAATGTGCACTCTTTGAAAACGTTTAACCATTATAAACTATCCCTAAGAAAAATATCAAATAAACAATGTTAAAGGTCACCAGCTTAACATTGCCTTTACTATTTGAATGTTTTCCACATCCCCAAAACCAACAGAAAACCCATGTTTTTACAGGTTATTATAAAACCAATTCAATAAATATAAGCATTTATTCACGTTATTATTTTTAAAACACTCAAATATCTACGATGTTATTTGATTCATGTCTTCATCGGAGATCTGAGATTAAAAAACTGATAAGCAGAGAAAATTAAAGTAATTGTGAGTGATTGATGAAGTTGAATGATCAAATGAAAAACAATGTTTCTTGCTTCATATAATGCTATCGTGTTTAACAGACATGTAATTACATGTGATACCTATATTTAAACATCCAAACTAATGAAAATTTTCAAAATTAAAATCATCAATAAAACGTTGATTCATCAGCAAGGATTATATTATTAAATACTTTTTTGAGATTCATGTGCTCCTGTGTGAATAACGTAGTAAACGTGATTCGTATGATCCAGTTTCTCAGAATAATACAAAACCTGCTAGACACATACACTAAACACAATAGTTGTCAAATAGTTATTTACGACATGAGTATCATAAGATATCTTATTACAATACGAAATTGGAGAATTATCAAACAAGACTCTTTAGCCGAAATTGTGAACCAATTGAATATTGTAATATAATGTTACCATTTGAATATCATAGAAAGTTAGACGCAATTTGTCAAAATTCATGTGAACTATAATTTTTCTTTAAATTTTACTCCTTATCCTGCGAAAGATGTGTGACAGTACTTATGTTAACAGTTCTACTGCCATGGGTTTAATTAATTAGTTTTCAGTACGCAAATTATTGTTTTTGGTTTTAAAGAAGCATGGATATACAGAGTATCGGGGAAGGAAACGTCTAGAGTTTGAAAAAAGCTGTTTAAACAATTTTAATCATACTTTGTCTAATAAACTACATAGATATTTTGAATGGCTGAGCTGCAATAAACACGCAAATGTTGGTTTGAAAATATGATTTCTACGCAAAACTTTGCATTCTAGAATCATGTAAACAGACCAGAAACATGTAACATGTTTATTATTAACAATATAAATTAATATATTAGTTCAGAAAAAAATTAATTGAGAAATAAAAAAGCAGTCGAACAGTGAAAATTGGGTGCTTTTTTATTTCTAGGTTAATTTTTCTTTCGGATCAAATGTATTCATTTATTTTGTTAATCATAAACAATTTAGATATTAATGAAGTGTTTATATGCTTCTACAACGCAAATAGTTGCCTAGAAAACATATATCCAAACCAACTTTTGAATGTTTATTGCGGCTTAGCCATTTGGAATATCCGTGTAGTTTATTAGACAAAATAAGCTTAAAATTGTCTTAACAGCTATTTTTCGAAGATTCGACATTTCTTCCCCGAATATCCTGTATATAAAAGGCTTGATTTCTGTTGGTACGCGACGGAACGGCGTTCCGGTTCTTTGGAAATAATTATGAAATTATATTATATATAAATAGCTATTGCTATTATATTAATAATTAATTCGAGGCGCGTTTCGGGGCCTAAGATTTTAAAAATAAAGGATATATGTATCATAATAACTCTTATGACGACACTGTTCTCAGTTACGTCAAGTTTTAATTTAGAGAATCAAAGTGAATGGTCTAAGTTTACTCACCTAAATAAAGTTTATCTTACTATACATACTATTTAGAAAGTGTTTTATGTTCAAAACAAGTGTTGCCTCAACAGCATATATTTTCACGTATTATTCGTAATTGCTATGCAATATTCAATACGGACTATGTGGACCTGCAAAAAAGAAACAAAAAGAAAAGACCTACTGCAGCAGAAAATATTTTCCACTCGTCGGGATTCGAACTCGGGTCTTTAAAGTTAACTCACCTGACACGGTTCCCCCTCACCACCAGGTTACCTCCTTTCCGATGCGAAAAGAAAGTGAAGCATTTGCAGTTTTTAAAAAAACAGGGTGTTCAATTTATCTTAATACAAGATCTATTTTTAATAAGAGATTTCATTAAACAAAAAATCTCTAGCGTTCATATTGTTTTTCGACAATGTTATAAAGATCAGTTGGGGCTAATATTATACAGTAGAAAATTGGGGTTAATGTATTGCACTTTAAGAGTTATTATTTATTTATGTCCAAAATTAACAAGAAAATGACAAATGATAGGAAATATATTCTATTATAATGACCATATAGCAAACACTCGGGATGTAACAATATTTGTGAGGAAAAAAATCAAAACTAAAATGCCTAATTTTTCCAGTCAAAAACTTTACCGCCGTGATATAAATCTTTTGACGTTACTTCGTTATTTTTATGACACGATATTTTTGAAAATAGGTTATCATTAAGAAAGAATTAATATTCTTTTCTGCGTTAAAATAATGCACTAATAGTAATCGTGTCATGATATATACAGCCTCAAATTTGTGGGGCTAATATGATACAACTTAAGAGACTTATGTAATACGGGTGTCGGGGCTATTTTGATACACTAAAAATTAACACGCAGACAACTGGAAGGGATTTTTTTATGTTTAATATTACATCAAAGGCGCTAAAATTCCGATTTGATGTTGATAAACTATCCAAGTGTTTATCTGAGAAAGAAAGAGCAGGTGACAATTCATATAGATTTCCTCGTTCTCCTCCCTACCCAGTACATGGTGATTCACTTATGATCATCAATTGACGGGAGCTTCTACTGTTTCAGTGCAGTTACTGATTTTTCACTGGAATCACAAGGAACCAGGCCTACAATAGGAGCTAACACCATCTCTTCAACTCCAGATATCAACTGTTCTCATCCAGTACTTTTGAGATAATACTGTTGGAAAAAAATTAAAAAATCAGTAGCCCTCCAAAGAATAAGGAAGCGGTTAGACCCAATAGCAGCAATCATTACTAGTGAAGAGTGGATCATTACTAGGAAAGAGTGGAGTGTTTAATTTACATTCATTTAATATCTATTTTTAAAAAGAGATTTCATGAAACAAAAATCTCTAGCGTTAATATTTGTTTTCGACAATGTTAATAGGTATTTGTTTGCAATTTTCGAAAATTCAGATCGTTCGCTCAAAATTGAACGTACATCTTGTGCTTCGAGGAATAGATTTACAGAAAAATTGGAGCTCTTTTTGAGAAAATTATGTAAATATGATGGGGTTTGGTGTAAAGTACCTTCAAAATTAAAAGATTCGTTTCAAATTCGAAGATTCGTAATATTAGCCAGATCGTTCAAGGAATATCCATTTTGGTGAAAATCGTGTTTACTTTAGGCTCTAGAATTACTCACACGAAGACGGATTCACAAAGAGGTTTTTTGGAAAATCACTTTTTCGGGTTCAAAAAACAAGCGTTTTGACAGCCTTGTGTATAGAAAATAAAAGAACAATACCAACAATTCACTTTCTTCGAACTAGCTACTTACAAAACGTGTTTTCTGTGAAAATTTCGACACTTCCTCCTACAGCATTACGTAACTCTTTACACGTGGAGGTAAAAATATTCCAGCGTTACTGGGATTTGAACTCGGATCCCTGTAGTCTGTAGGTCTGGCTCGACCGCACTGAGCTATCACAGGTATTTCTCAACACGCTGTCCAAGCACACTTATTACGAAAAGAATAGTTACGTGATATTCATTGCACTTAGATTTTTTATTAGAGAAATGTTCTACATGTGTCAAAGATATCAAATTCACAAAAAGAATGCAACCGCATAAAACCCACACAACTACATAGCTCATTTTACTAAGAAATATTTTCAACCAGAAGCCGTGGTCTTTAGAACACTCTGTGGACGTCGTTCCCGGTCTTATCTTTCGGCGACTACGGCCAAGGTTGAATTACGTCACAGATGAAAGTTGCGATAACGCTAGAGCTCAACACGGGCGCGCATGCAGACGTTCTGAAGCCAGAATCGCAATAGGGGCATTTTTGTACGTGATTCATAAAGACATTATCACACTAAAATAAGTAGTGGCGCCTGAAAACACATGCTTTATGTGATATTTATAATGAATACGAATTATTATAACTATACAATTAACCGCAAAATTGTTTCTACCCGCAAAAATTATTCGCCGTGGATGAGATTCGATCTTACTTGCCTAAGCTTCTCCAACAGTGCGCTTACCTGCTATACCACCGAAACTCTTATAACTTTTGTCTCTCACAAAGATGATTTTAAACTGTCATGTATCACAGATTTGACTAAAAAAGAACGTGCGGCGTTTAGATGCTTGTGTTAACCACAGACGGACAGACAGACGCCAACATGAGATCTACACCATTCTCTTAAACGTTCTTTAGATTATGGAAAAAAATTAATCAAAACCGATGACGCCGCTTTAGAGAAAATTTTGAAAATATCTCTGGGGCTTTATGTAAAGTACCTCCCAAAATGAAAATATCGGTTTCGAATGAATGGGACCGTGATATTAACAATATCGATTGCGTATTATCAATTTTGGACAAAAAATGTTCAACAATTTAACCCCTAGCGTTGTTCACAGACGGAAGACTGATAGACAAACTTTTTGCCGTCATTCAATTTTTTGGTAGCTATGATCCACAAAACATGATTTCTGGCTACACAACGCGTTAAAGAACTTCCTCCTTAATTTAGCAAATAAATTTATTCACTTTTTCTTTAGAAGGATGGGACGGTTTTTCTGCCGAAAATTCGCCGTATTCTGGTGCACGATTACAATACCTTTTCTTCTTACGACAGTAAGTGCGAGAAAGTAAATATCAATAAAAACATTAAATCCTTTTTTCCACCCCAATTTCCGTCTTTCTAAAGGCCTAATAAAATAACCTGTCCAACATAAAATGTATTAACCCTTATGTTATTTTTCCTAGTTTACCAATCCCCGTCTCAGGGAGTGGAGGCAAAAGTAGGAGAAGAAAAATCCCACACCACTAACACCTGGCTGTAGAGTCCCAACTGGGACAGGCAGCTGAAGAGAGCATCAACCTCAGAAGCGTCGGCAATGAGCGCAACAATGGATGCTGTGGGCAGCAACAACGGACGCTGCCAACAATGGGCACATATTTGCTTATCAATTCCTTTTAAAATTGTTTTGTTTTTCAGTTAGCACTGCTGTGATTAAATGTTCTTATAAGTCTTGTTTATGGACCACTAATTCGTGTTTCGAATACATAAAATTATTTTTGCCCGATCTCAAGATATTCTAAAATCTTTCTTAAATATTATATTTTCTTTTAAATGATGACCTTACAAGTACAACCAAACAAATCATAATTAGTCTCTTGATAAATAATTAAGAAATTAAACAGTTATAGATGCCCCGGAAAGCACTAAGCATTACCTAATGTAACGTATTACCTAATGCATATCTCCGTATATATATATATATATATATATATATATATATATATATATATATATATATACACACACACACATTTCTCGACTTTAAACTTGATTACAACATTTTATTGAACGTAGAGATATTCTAACATTAACGTTAAGTAAATAAAGGCCGGTATTACACTGTAAAAGATTTTTGTCAAAGGTATTTTATAAAGGAAATATGACAGTGTAATAGACAATATTTTATTAAAGATTTCATTTATTAAATTTCTTGGATAAAATGTAGTCTCCGGCTTCCAAGTTTTATCATATTTGGTAACATGGCGTCCGATATAGGGGTATTGCTTCAACCAAAGTCATAATTGCTGAGTGCGAGTAATTAGAATGTTTATATAATACTGTCCATCCGAACTACAAAATAAAACCAAACGAATTAACGTTTGTAGGACACATTTTCCCGGGAAGTGGAAAATATGGTGTTTGGAAAATGCCCAGTTCAGGAAGATAATTTTTTTAAACTTTCCTATCAGAGGACTGAATTTCGAAAGAAGGAAGAACGACAAAGAAAACTGAATGTTTCCTCATCCATCGTCAAATAATTCTTCATTTCGAAGGTCTTTAATTAATGCTTCACAATGTGCGACCCATAACCTCACCATGGCGTTGTTCTAAAGCCTCACCCTCAAACGTTTTCTTTATTACCTTTTACTACATTAGCATTAAACATAGATTAGTTATAATAAAACATAAAGTAGCAAAACACAACTATTTGTGCGTAATTGATTGTAAATCGCGAGCAAACCTACATAAAATTTGGACGAAATGTAATACGCTCATCAAATTTCTTTGTCAAAGTTTTCTCATCAAAGTTCAAACACTGCCACAAAGTTCTTTATCAAAGAAATGTCATATAACTTTGATAGTGTAATACCGGCCAAAGCCGCCATATGTTATATCTTTCCCATTCATGTCGCCAACGACGAACTTCTCGGAAACACATCTCAAATATCCATAGTTGAATATTATAACAACAAAATATCAAATTTTTGTAATAAATGTTCCTTCAAAATTCCGGTATTTTCTGTTTTTCTTCCATGTTATATTTAAATACTAATATTAAGAGAGAAAACCTCATTGAGATAATTTCAATTAAATCAATGCAACTTGAAGAGCAAACGCTCGTGCGATTTGAAGAATAAACGCTGGTTTCTTTCTGTACTCAGAATTCGTCTTGTATATGAGTTAGGCCACGGGGATACCAAAATTTAAGAAAACGTTCACAGAATACATTTCTCCCTACAGTACATTACTCACAATTTTTAATTGTTTTTGACATTAAATGAAAAATACAGCGTCGTAATAGCGCCTTGTCCGTCCTGACAATCATCAGAATTCAAAAGAAATTCAGAATGACAGCTCGTCAAACGAAGCGGGGGAAATTCAAATTTGCTATTTCAAAAATTGTAAAATTATCTAAAGTACTTATATTTTTAAACAATTGTACGTGATCTTTTTTAAAGGACTGATTATTTGAAAGGAATATTTGAAGATCTGTTTTTGATGAACACATTTCATTAAGGAAACAAACTATCTTTAATACTTAAGTTGTAGGAAAACGCCGGAAAAAATTGTTTTGTTGCATTTTTGGAAAAATTAAATATATGAACGAAAATCATCTCCGCCATCGTCTTATAGCTTCCATTTCGCCATCCGGCAATAAAAGTTAACCAGAAAAGTTCATGCCATTTTTTTAATTTTTGAACATGTTTCAGGGGCTTCATGTAGAGTACCATCCAAAAATAAAATATTGATTTGAAATTCAGGAGTGCTCGACATCAGTCAGATCGCTTGCGGAATATCAACTTTGGAGAAAATTGCCTGAACAGTTTAGCCGCTAGCATTATTCACAGAGGAAAATACGTTCTACCATTAATCTTTTTTTTTTTTGTATTTACTACCCACCAAACCTGGCTTCTGGCTACACCACATCTTAAAGGGATTTTATTCTATATTTATCAACTGAATTTATCCACTTTTTTGACACCAGGGCCCGGAAATTACAGTTTTTTGTGTCGAAAATTAGCCGATTTCCTCCGTAGAATTACGTAACTTTTTACTTTCTCGTATACGCACATACATACGGAGTAATATACGTAGTATAGAGAAAGTTATGTAATGCTCCGCGAAAAAAACGGCGAATTTTCGGCAGAAAAAATGTATTGCCGGGCCCTGAAAACAAAGGAGTGGATAAATCCAGTTACTAAATTAAGAGAAAAAGTCTCTAACACGTGATGTAACCATAAATCCTGGTTTGTGGGTCTTTGATGCCAAAACACCAATTGAAAGCAAAACGTCAGTCTGTCTGCGTCTGTCCGTCTCTCCGTCCATCTGTGAACACTACTAGCGCCTAAACAGATCGTACGATCTTTTCCAAATTGAAGAATCCCTTGTCGATGTGATTCTAGTTGAAAATTTGAGATATTAAAAATCATTCTTTAAAATTTCAGGGTACATTACATGAAGCCGTCGGTCATTTTCAAAAGTTTCTCAAAAACGACCCCAATTTTTTTCTTTAAATTTCTTCTAAGAATAGAGTAAAATACACCTATTAAGGCGACATACGTCCTTTGTCAACTGTAAACTCTGAATTTTCGAAAATTGGAAAAGTTTGAATTTTTTCGGCGTTTTCCTACAACTCTAAAATTGAACACAGATTTTTCATTCAAATGAAATTTGTTGTCCATAAATAATTCTTTCAATAAGGTCATATAATTTTTTTTTCAAAATTACAGACAGACGAACAGCCACAAGAACAGACACATCAACAGACACACGAACATACAGGCTTTTCGCCGTCGTTCGATTTTTCTGTATCAACGACCCACAAAACATTGGTTTCTGACAACACGAGTTAAAGGATTTTTTTCTACATTTCACAACATTAGCTAACCCTTTTTACGTTACCTGGACACGGCATTAACAGTTTCCCCATAGATTCTCAACAATAATATTCAAAGGTTGTTGAAATAATGCCTTTATTATGATTTTCCTATAGATTTGTTAAGAATACAAAGTAAAGAACAGAAGATTCCTTTCTTATTGTATTTCATTTCATATTGTTAATAAATCTCTTTTTAATATTTACTGTTTATTTCACCTTTGGAATTGATTGAAAATTTTTGTTGAATAGAAACAATGAAAAACAATTTTTTCTTCCTTTCTGGTAACTATGTAGTAAGAAGAAAAAGTATTGTAATTATGCGCCGGGAGACGGGCATTTTTCGACAAAAACCTCTAAATTCCGATCACTGGTCACGACAAAAGTAGATAAATGTTATTCTTGTATAAAGTGAATTACTTCAATACGTTTGTAGACAGAATCCATGTTTTGTAAGTCCTTGTTAATACAAAATCTATTTACGACAAAACGTCTGTTTGTCCGTCTGTAGTTAACACAAGCATCTAAACGCCGCACGTTCTTTTTTAGTCAAATCTGTGATACGTGACAGTTTAAAATCATCTTTGTGAGAGACAAAAGTTATAAGAGTTTCGGTGGTATAGCAGGTAAGCGCACTGTTGGAGAAGCTTAGGCAAGTAAGATCGAATCTCATCCACGGCGAATAATTTTTGCGGGTAGAAACAATTTTGCGGTTAATTGTATAGTTATAATAATTCGTATTCATTATAAATATCACATAAAGCATGTGTTTTCAGGCGCCACTACTTATTTTAGTGTGGTAATGTCTTTATGAATCACGTACAAAAATGCCCCTATTGCGATTCTGGCTTCAGAACGTCTGCATGCGCGCCCGTGTTGAGCTCTAGCGTTATCGCAACTTTCATCTGTGACGTAATTCAACCTTGGCCGTAGTCGCCGAAAGATAAGACCGGGAACGACGTCCACAGAGTGTTCTAAAGACCACGGCTTCTGGTTGAAAATATTTCTTAGTAAAATGAGCTATGTAGTTGTGTGGGTTTTATGCGGTTGCATTCTTTTTGTGAATTTGATATCTTTGACACATGTAGAACATTTCTCTAATAAAAAATCTAAGTGCAATGAATATCACGTAACTATTCTTTTCGTAATAAGTGTGCTTGGACAGCGTGTTGAGAAATACCTGTGATAGCTCAGTGCGGTCGAGCCAGACCTACAGACTACAGGGATCCGAGTTCAAATCCCAGTAACGCTGGAATATTTTTACCTTCACGTGTAAAGAGTTACGTAATGCTGTAGGAGGAAGTGTCGAAATTTTCACAGAAAACACGTTTTGTAAGTAGCTAGTTCGAAGAAAGTGAATTGTTGGTATTGTTCTTTTATTTTCTATACACAAGGCTGTCAAAACGCTTGTTTTTTGAACCCGAAAAAGTGATTTTCCAAAAAACCTCTTTGTGAATCCGTCTTCGTGTGAGTAATTCTAGAGCCTAAAGTAAACACGATTTTCACCAAAATGGATATTCCTTGAACGATCTGGCTAATATTACGAATCTTCGAATTTGAAACGAATCTTTTAATTTTGAAGGTACTTTACACCAAACCCCATCATATTTACATAATTTTCTCAAAAAGAGCTCCAATTTTTCTGTAAATCTATTCCTCGAAGCACAAGATGTTTAAAGGTGGCGTACGTTCAATTTTGAGCGAACGATCTGAATTTTCGAAAATTGCAAACAAATACCTATTAACATTGTCGAAAACAAATATTAACGCTAGAGATTTTTGTTTCATGAAATCTCTTTTTAAAAATAGATATTAAATGAATGTAAATTAAACACTCCACTCTTTCCTAGTAATGATCCACTCTTCACTAGTAATGATTGCTGCTATTGGGTCTAACCGCTTCCTTATTCTTTGGAGGGCTACTGATTTTTTTAATTTTTTTCCAACAGTATTATCTCAAAAGTACTGGATGAGAACAGTTGATATCTGGAGTTGAAGAGATGGTGTTAGCTCCTATTGTAGGCCTGGTTCCTTGTGATTCCAGTGAAAAATCAGTAACTGCACTGAAACAGTAGAAGCTCCCGTCAATTGATGATCATAAGTGAATCACCATGTACTGGGTAGGGAGGAGAACGAGGAAATCTATATGAATTGTCACCTGCTCTTTCTTTCTCAGATAAACACTTGGATAGTTTATCAACATCAAATCGGAATTTTAGCGCCTTTGATGTAATATTAAACATAAAAAAATCCCTTCCAGTTGTCTGCGTGTTAATTTTTAGTGTATCAAAATAGCCCCGACACCCGTATTACATTAGTCTCTTAAGTTGTATCATATTAGCCCCACAAATTTGAGGCTGTATATATCATGACACGATTACTATTAGTGCATTATTTTAACGCAGAAAAGAATATTAATTCTTTCTTAATGATAACCTATTTTCAAAAATATCGTGTCATAAAAAATAACGAAGTAACGTCAAAAGATTTATATCACGGCGGTAAAGTTTTTGACTGGAAAAATTAGGCATTTTAGTTTTGATTTTTTTCCTCACAAATATTGTTACATCCCGAGTGTTTGCTATATGGTCATTATAATAGAATATATTTCCTATCATTTGTCATTTTCTTGTTAATTTTGGACATAAATAAATAATAACTCTTAAAGTGCAATACATTAACCCCAATTTTCTACTGTATAATATTAGCCCCAACTGATCTTTATAACATTGTCGAAAAACAATATGAACGCTAGAGATTTTTTGTTTAATGAAATCTCTTATTAAAAATAGATCTTGTATTAAGATAAATTGAACACCCTGTTTTTTTAAAAACTGCAAATGCTTCACTTTCTTTTCGCATCGGAAAGGAGGTAACCTGGTGGTGAGGGGGAACCGTGTCAGGTGAGTTAACTTTAAAGACCCGAGTTCGAATCCCGACGAGTGGAAAATATTTTCTGCTGCAGTAGGTCTTTTCTTTTTGTTTCTTTTTTGCAGGTCCACATAGTCCGTATTGAATATTGCATAGCAACTACGAATAATACGTGAAAATATATGCTGTTGAGGCAACACTTGTTTTGAACATAAAACACTTTCTAAATAGTATGTATAGTAAGATAAACTTTATTTAGGTGAGTAAACTTAGACCATTCACTTTGATTCTCTAAATTAAAACTTGACGTAACTGAGAACAGTGTCGTCATAAGAGTTATTATGATACATATATCCTTTATTTTTAAAATCTTAGGCCCCGAAACGCGCCTCGAATTAATTATTAATATAATAGCAATAGCTATTTATATATAATATAATTTCATAATTATTTCCAAAGAACCGGAACGCCGTTCCGTCGCGTACCAACAGAAATCAAGCCTTTTATATACAGGATATTCGGGGAAGAAATGTCGAATCTTCGAAAAATAGCTGTTAAGACAATTTTAAGCTTATTTTGTCTAATAAACTACACGGATATTCCAAATGGCTAAGCCGCAATAAACATTCAAAAGTTGGTTTGGATATATGTTTTCTAGGCAACTATTTGCGTTGTAGAAGCATATAAACACTTCATTAATATCTAAATTGTTTATGATTAACAAAATAAATGAATACATTTGATCCGAAAGAAAAATTAACCTAGAAATAAAAAAGCACCCAATTTTCACTGTTCGACTGCTTTTTTATTTCTCAATTAATTTTTTCTGAACTAATATATTAATTTATATTGTTAATAATAAACATGTTACATGTTTCTGGTCTGTTTACATGATTCTAGCATGCAAAGTTTTGCGTAGAAATCATATTTTCAAACCAACATTTGCGTGTTTATTGCAGCTCAGCCATTCAAAATATCTATGTAGTTTATTAGACAAAGTATGATTAAAATTGTTTAAACAGCTTTTTTCAAACTCTAGACGTTTCCTTCCCCGATACTCTGTATATCCATGCTTCTTTAAAACCAAAAACAATAATTTGCGTACTGAAAACTAATTAATTAAACCCATGGCAGTAGAACTGTTAACATAAGTACTGTCACACATCTTTCGCAGGATAAGGAGTAAAATTTAAAGAAAAATTATAGTTCACATGAATTTTGACAAATTGCGTCTAACTTTCTATGATATTCAAATGGTAACATTATATTACAATATTCAATTGGTTCACAATTTCGGCTAAAGAGTCTTGTTTGATAATTCTCCAATTTCGTATTGTAATAAGATATCTTATGATACTCATGTCGTAAATAACTATTTGACAACTATTGTGTTTAGTGTATGTGTCTAGCAGGTTTTGTATTATTCTGAGAAACTGGATCATACGAATCACGTTTACTACGTTATTCACACAGGAGCACATGAATCTCAAAAAAGTATTTAATAATATAATCCTTGCTGATGAATCAACGTTTTATTGATGATTTTAATTTTGAAAATTTTCATTAGTTTGGATGTTTAAATATAGGTATCACATGTAATTACATGTCTGTTAAACACGATAGCATTATATGAAGCAAGAAACATTGTTTTTCATTTGATCATTCAACTTCATCAATCACTCACAATTACTTTAATTTTCTCTGCTTATCAGTTTTTTAATCTCAGATCTCCGATGAAGACATGAATCAAATAACATCGTAGATATTTGAGTGTTTTAAAAATAATAACGTGAATAAATGCTTATATTTATTGAATTGGTTTTATAATAACCTGTAAAAACATGGGTTTTCTGTTGGTTTTGGGGATGTTGAAAACATTCAAATAGTAAAGGCAATGTTAAGCTGGTGACCTTTAACATTGTTTATTTGATATTTTTCTTAGGGATAGTTTATAATGGTTAAACGTTTTCAAAGAGTGCACATTAGATACCTCGAATGGCCCGTTTCCGTTTAATAAACCGCTACGTTCTCCCTGTACAGACGGTCGTGCAAAATTCAAGGTTTTGATAGATTCGTAGAATGGCGGCCGATTATAGGATACCTCAGGAGGCCTTGTATGAATGGTGACACATTATCAAATATTCTCCTGAACTTTTATATTTAAAGAGACTTATCTTACTCGGGTGTGTTAATATATCATTGATTCAGACTATTAATTGATAACAAACAAACAAATCAATTAACATCAGTGCCTCGATCCTCTGCAAGGAGGATATGTCCTTTCAAACAAGCAGTTCGCAGAATGTTGCTAGTATTGCTTCCATTGGCACACTTCAAGATAATACTTGTATACAACAGAATGCCGAAATTCAAGGTTCGTTAATGGTTACTGAAGATATTGTTCAACACCAGAATAACCAACATATACAATCTGCAAATGATATTTCAACAATTCCTGGCGTATATTATCAAAACAACTATGGACTTCCCAGAACATCAGCAACATCTGATTCTTCATTGCCTATGCCTCAAGACCAAACAATTAATTTATCTAATTCATCAACTCATGTACTTCAACAAGGTGAATTTACAGAATTACTTCCAGTTAACCCGATCCCTCACAATCGCCCACCAGCAACTACTTCGTTAAATTGTCAAGCTAATATTCCTATACCATCATCAACACCTCAATCCAAAAGTGAGTCAAAAACACGGAAAAGAGAAGGTTCTTCATTACTACAACAACCAGGTAAGAGATCTACAACTTTTAATTTCAACACGACTACAACGGGAATTCCACTTCAAAATAAATATGGACTATTAGCAGATCTACAGGACACTAATGAAGAACGTCCAATAGTTTCAATTCCGCCTATAATTGTTTCAAACGTTTACAACTTTAGTAATTTTCTTCAAGATATAAAAAGTAATGTTGAAAATGATTTCACAACAAAAACTATTAAAAATAATGTCAAAATTAACTTTCAATCAATTGAAGATTTTAGAAAATATAAATCATTTTGTGATACAAACAATATTCAAAATTACTCTTATCGTGACCCTACTATTAAAACTATCTCCATTTTATTCAAAAATATACCTATTACTTACTCAAATGAAAGTATTTTCAATGAATTATTGAAACTTAACTATCCAGTGCAAAAGGTATACAGATTATTTAACAAACAACGTGAACCAATAGAAATTTGCTCAATTGAACTTACTAAAAGTCCAGAAGCTTCTAAAATCTTCAATTTAGAGAAAAATTTTCATAGTGTCATAAAAGTTCAAGCAAAAGTATCAAATAACCAACCGATTCAATGTAAGAGATGCCAAAAATTCAACCATACACAAGCCAATTGTAGATTAATCCCACATTGTGTCAGGTGTACTGAAAACCACCATTATTCGAACTGTCCTCTTCCAAAATCAACCCCTCCTATTTGTTGTAATTGCCTCGGAAATCACACTGCTAATTACAAAGGTTGTCCAGTATATAAAGATTTACTGAAACCAAATCAAACTAATAATTCAAATTCACATATGTTAATAAATCAAAAGTTGAATTTTACTCCTCCAAAATTAAATGCACAAAATTTTCCAGACTTACCGCAAACTCAAATCTTTCAACGTAACAATCCTATTCAAAAAATTCCTTCAAATTCAAATACTCCTACACCTCCAATTTATAATCACAAATCACACAAATTCTCTTACTCTGATATATTAAAACAAAACCCTTATACTTCAAATTACACAGCTTTAATTTCCAGCATAATTCAACAAATTATTTCTACACTTATTCCACAAATTCAAACATTATTACAAAATCTCCTACTCCCACTTTTAAATGACCATTAGTAACAATATAAATATAAATATAACACTACTTAACTGGAACTCTAATGGACTAAAACGACAACAAAATATTTTTAATCACTTTCTATCATACCATAATATTGACATAGCATGTATTTCTGAGACTCATCTAACACCTAAAGAAAAGATGTATTTAAAAGGTTATAAAATTTATAGAAGTGATAGAATCTCTGATCATGCTTCTGGGGGAGTAGCAATAATAATTAAGAATTCTATATTTCATCAACAAACATATTTTCCTACATCTGACATTTTAGAGTGTATTGCAATAGAAATTAAAATAAATAATACCATTTACTCTTTATATTCCATTTATAAACCACCAAACAAACCATTTCCTACTCAAATTTACAACATCACTTTACAATCTTCTAATCCAATTATTCTCATGGGAGACTTCAACAGCAAAAACACTTCTTGGGGTTGCAACTCAACAAATCCTCAGGGTATTCGTCTACAACAATATATAATTCAAAATAATTTAGACATTCATGCTCCCTTTGAACCAACCTATTACTCTAATCACAACAATATAATACCAGATATTTTAGATATAATAATTACAAAAAACGTTAATTTACAATTCTTTCAATCTCCACTTCCTGAATTAGATTCTGACTATCTCCCTGTTAAAATATGTTTTAATTCTTCACTATTAAAATTAATTATCCTCTTCATAACATGCGAATAAACTGGAATACATATCGATCATACATAGAATCAAATTTTAACTTCCCAAAAAACTTAGATAATACTCAAAAAATTTATGTAGAAATCGAAAAGTTTACTAAAATAATTCTAGATGCATATAAATATTCTAGTACATACATTAAACCGTACATACATACTCGATCTCTCCCTATAAATATCTTAAATCATATAAAATCCAAACATAACCTAAGACGATTCTGGCAACAAACTCGTCGCCCTGACATTAAAAGAAAAATCAACAAGTTATCACGCATTATCAAATTACGTACAGACCAATATGAATTAGACAAATTTCAAAATTACATTGCACAAATACATCCTAATAGCAGACCACAATGGTCAACAATTAAAAAATTAACAAAATCTTATTCCCCTATACCAATATTAAATAACGGCTCTATATCTGCTTATACTGATTTTCAAAAATCAAATTTAATTGCAAATCACTTAGAAAAGTCTTTTACCCCTAACCCTATTATAGATCAAATATTTAATAACGAAGTTGAATCTTTCATCTCTTCTCCACTTTATTCAGTCCCTTCAAAAATAAAATTTATTTCTCCTGTAGAAGTTCAAAACATAACACGAAAATTGAATATTCACAAAACATCAGGCTATGATTCTATTACAAACAAAATGATAAAAGAACTTAATTTACAAATTTTATCGAAGCTAACAAATATATTCAATTCAATGCTTCGTAGTTCTTATTTTCCACAATCATGGAAATTAGCCTACGTTATCCCCATATGTAAACCAGGCAAGGATCCTCATCTTCCCTTAAACTACAGACCTATTAGTCTCTTATCTTCATTATCAAAAATTTTTGAAAATCTATTACACTCTCGTCTTTTATCCTACATTAACTTAATACAAGCTATTCCAAATTACCAATTTGGTTTTCGTTCTCATTATTCGACTTCTCACCAATTACTACGTGTTTCTGAATTAATAGCTGAAAACTTTCATCAAAAGGAACATACAATTAGAATTTTCTTGGATATTGCCCAAGCATTCGACAAAGTTTGGCATTCAGGATTATTATATAAATTACATTCAATAGGAATTCCCATATATTTATTCAAAATAATAAAAAGCTATTTATATAATCGTAAGTTTTGTGTCAAAATTAACACCTCTTATTCAACTTCTCTCGCATCTTTTCAGGGATTCCTCAAGGATCGACTCTCTCTCCTTTACTTTTTAATATATATATGTCAGATATTCCACACCTTCCTTTTACCACCATAGCGCTGTATGCTGATGACACTGCACTTTTTCGTATCACAAAAAATTGCATAATGCCCGAAACACTCTTCAAAATTCTTTAAATTTATATATTAAATGGACTCAACAATGGAGAATAATAATAAATCCATCTAAAACACAAACAAAAATTTTCACACTTTGCAGACCTACTAATCCCCCATGTCTCAAAATAAATAATATAACTATACCCTGGATAGAAAATCATATTCCAATTAAATATTTAGGACTCTATTTCGATCGTCGATTAACTTGGAAAACTCATATTCAAAATATTGCAAAAAAACTTACCAAAAATATCCAAATTATACCCATTAACTAATAAATTTTCAAAATTACAAATAGATTGTGGTATATCAATATTCAAGGCAATAACAAGACCATCACTTACATATGCATGCCCAATTTGGTGTAATGCATCTGCGTCAAACATGAAGAAAATACAAACTATTCAAAATAAATTTTTACGGAGAATTCTAAAGGCTGAATGGTTCATCTCCAATAGACAAATCCACAGAGAATTACAAATAGAGCCAATTAAAACATTCATCACTAACCAATCCTCCAAATTCTTCAACTGCTTAAACGATTATCCTGTTCATCAACATTTCGATCTGGAAAAAAACTATCACGTTAAACGAATTCGATCTCGCTTCCCCAAAGATATTTTTCACCCCCCATAAATAATTGTCTACAATAACTACTACTCAATAAAACCTTCTCTTAAAACTGTAAATTTATTATAAAAATTAAGCAATAGTTATTAAAATCAAAGTTTAATTCGTAATTACTTTTCAAATAAAATCATAATTATCTTAATTATGATATTAATTTCTGGCATCTCCAAAAGGGTTATGTATACATTTATTCATCATCCTGAAAAATTTGTAAAATTGAACAGGAAATAAATATATTTAAAAAAAAATAGAATGGCGGCCAACAAACCACCTTCGAACTCTGACGATACTGAAATGTAGTCTGTGTTGGGAAGGTCATATCACTTGACCACCAAGTTCGTTCTATGTATTTTCAGTGGGAAATGCTAGAGCATTGATATTTACTAAACTGTAAACAAACGCTAAATCTCTTTGAATTGTTATAACATCTGTTTTGCTTTCTTTTAGTAATATCAACTCGTTTTACCAAATACGTGAGTTTGTTATATTTTTACACGCTACAATCATTTAATTTTATAAGTATTTATTTTCAAGCATTTAGGAATTCATGAAATTTCATTGAAACGTTCGCCAATCTAAAAACCTTTTAAATGTATATTAAATATATTAATGTTGTTTAAAAATATGTATTAACAATGCGTAGATTTAGCACATAAAGCTCTGATTTGAATATTATACAATGAAATCATCAAATTAACAGTTTTAGAAAGGAATGATAAATTGAATTGAAAATATTAACTTAAAGTTTATATACGTTTATTTAGAAATTTCTATACTTGTGTAAATATTGTGATGTGTGATTCTACTCATGTGATCTTTCAAAACACAAAATTGAATATTTCTGTATTTGAAAACCTTAACACTACATTCATCCAATCCAGTGCAGTTTATAGCAAACAGCTAAGCAATATGTTTCCCTATTTTTTAATGGTAATGGTTAATCAAGAGGAACAAATAGTTTCTGACTCTCGGTGTTAACAGGGGACTTAAAAAAAATTAATAACATAGTTATTCGGTTGCTCAACATCCCTTTGATAGAAAAACAGAAACAATTGTTTGGGCGTAATGCACCTTGAAAAATATTTTTTTGATAGTCAATTTCTTTCCTATTTGATAAATATATCGACTTGCAAATTGTAGGACTTAAAAGAGAATATAAAAACCAAATAAAAGTTATGCTCATACTCGCCGTAAAAATACGAATTTAGCATAATTAAATTGGCCACAGAATTTGTTTACAAGCAAGTGCATTTTAAGCGTATGTGACATGCAAGAGCGCGGCATTGGAGAACTGTTTTTTCAGTATGTCCATCCCACGCTATTCTGCTAGCGCGAATGAATTAAGCGCAAACAAATGGGGTCTACTAAGATGTTAATTTCTTATAAACAATTACGCATATCTCGAGAACGAGATATAATAACACCGAACGGATTCCGGAATTTTGCATCACATTTAAACGCCATTCAGATTAGACAATAAAAGAATTTGCAACAATTGCAAATTTATAAACAATTTCCAAATTTTGCAAATCTAAAGGGGGGAGAGTTTCCCGATGTCCCATAACCAAAAACAGCGAATTAACAATTTTGCAACAATTTATAATTTTATAAACAAATTCGAAATATGCGTTAGAACGGCCGGTAAGGCTCCGCAAATTGTGCCTGAAATAAATATCTCAAAATAGCAGTTTGTCAGGAGTTACAAATCGATTACTAAAAGTTAGAATAATTGTTGCTAAAATGATAAATATTTACTGGTCTATAGACAATCATTCTGGACGGAAAACCCCGCTTAGAAATATTTTTTTCGTCGTGGCGTACGCGCAGGCAAACTATCTCCTTCGGCAGGGAAATATGACTATATTTCCGTCTCGTACGTAAACGAACTAGCCCCCTCCCCCTGAGACAGTGTTCTTTCTGCCCCTTGGGATGTTGCACCAATCATAGACAACTGTGGTTCTACCTGCTAGCGATTGGTCAACGCGTCCCTCCCCCTGCCCTCCCCCAGGCCGAGGGGTGTCCAAGTTTGTCGGCGCGGTGTGGAAGATAGAATTTTGAACGACATTTTTTCTGAGGGAGAGGGTACATGAAGACTGTGACACATTTTCCAAATTTTCAAAAAAATGGCTCCATCTCTTTTTATTAAGTGTTGTTGGTGGATAATGTGAAGGAATTTTAAGAGAATGGTGCAGAACTCCTTTTAGTTAAAAACTCTTGATTTTTCAAAACTTTCAAAGATTCAAAATTTTGTTGGCGTCTTCCTATAACTACAAGTAAGAAGATAGAGATTTTTCTCTTAAGGAAATCTGTTACTTAAAGATAGATTTTGGTATTCGTTTATGCACAATTTTTCGAAAATTTTAGTACTTACGGGCGAGTACTTGAGTAATACGGGCGAGAAAGTACGTGCTGTTTTAGCACCTCTAGTTTATTCTTCTTTGCAGATACCATCACCATTATCTCCACTTTCTTCTTTACCTCTTCTTCTCCTCTCTCTGTGTCATACAACTTTGCTCTTCCTATGCACACATCTTTTTCTAACACCATTTACAGATTCGATTCATTTATCTATCGAGAAAAATTTCGAATTCATTTTGTTTCATATTTCGATCTGGAAATATTTCCGGTGAAATTAAGTAACGCATATATTGATTATTATTCAATAGTGTCTAATGAAAGCCTACTTTTTCCTAATTCAGATTTAGACAACAGTCATTTTACATCTTCTACATATTGCATTCAAACCTGCAATTCGTGGAATACGTAATTCAAGTTAATTTTCCCGGGCATGTTTTTAATGTTTTGGAGTAGACAATCTGAAATCTTCACAGTGTGTTATTAATTAGGTGCGAAAAGTCATCATGGGAAAATTCATATTGACAAGCGTGCATGAAGTTAATGTTAGGTCAACATAATATGATTTAAAAAATTTTCTTATTAATTATGTGACTTCTGCAACTGTAAATACTATTTACGTAGTACAGTGAAAGTATTGTAATGTTGCCGCACTGGAGAGCGATTTTTAGACAGAAAAACTCGTTTTGTCGGAACCTGATACCAAAAACATTTATAAATTTTGTTCCTTGCTCGCCGTATGCGCTTTAAATTACTTCCTCTAGTGCGTAGTCAAAATTGACGCTTTCGGGGTATCGCAAAATTGGTTGACGACAAAACGTTCGTTCGTCCGTCTCTGAACAACGCAAACGGCTAAACCGTAGGTATGATTCTCATCAAAATTGATGTTCCTCCAATAGGAAATGTTTTTTTTTATATTTGAGGGTACTTCACATGAATCCATCACATCTTTTCCAAAATTTTCAGTTTTCACATTTTTTGATGACAAATGAAAATGCAATATAATATAGAATAGATGATATAAAATATAATCCTGCACTCGGGGGTTTAAATCAATAAATATTAAGTGTTCACTATTAACCCTAAATATTCCGTAGTTCATAGTCAAAAAAGTAAAATGGCTGTGAACGCCGAAATAATACAAAAACAATTATTTTGAGTAACAACCTTAAGAAAAATGAAATTGTATCTGCACATTGCATCCGAAGAAACTGAAGAAATTCTTATTAAAATTTAAAAAAGAGATTTTTTAGTAAAGAAGGCAAATTAAGATTCACATTATCATTAGTATTGCCATTATGATAATCATTTATATTATATGGTTGAATCGACTCATATTTGTTCAACTAGCTGTCACAACACTGCAAAAAAATTCTAAAATTACTTAGAAGCTATATTTATTTAGAATTGAACGTAGAGTGAAAATGTCAACAAATATTTTTATATTTAAATTAAGGTTTCATTTACCTATGCATATTGCTAATACATTGTTTTAGGGTCATGCATCCCTAAAAAGTGGGTTCTTGAAAATGTACTGGTTAAAACATATTTTTAAACTACATTTCAATATTCTGCAAATAATGTAAATTGATTGATTTGAATTCATTTAAATTTAATGTATACTCAGTAATGAACAGTAGAAACGGTGTGTTACGTGTTGGTGAGAAGTACAATTGCGCACGTTTTCTTGAGCTTCAGGTTCTCTTTCCTTCACTGTAACCGTAAATAGTCGAACAATGAATAAAAGAAAAAGAATCAACAAACGAGTTTAGCAACAATTGAAAATTTTACAATTTCGCTTTCGATTTATAGAAAACTTATTTACATCGGCCAACAAACTAATTATTAACAAACCAATGCATAATTTATATTATAGTTATTGTAAATTAAGTTACATTTCTAAATTTGTTCACTTAATTTTTAATTCTCTTCTTCATATTATGAAGTTTCTAACATTACTTAACATTCGTATATTGTGTCGTTAAGGGCCTCTCATTCTGCCGATCCCATATTCGATAATCTTGCATGTGTGTCAATATGCTCCTAGAAACATAATTTCTTAGAGAATGTTTAGTGATTACCGGTTTCAGAAGCAAAAATACCTCATGAGAAACTATATTTATTACAGCGCGTTTCAAAATTAAATGGAAGGCAGTAAAGCAATTTCAATGAAGCAGCAGAAAATGCAGTCCGTAAACCTGCAAAAGCGCTGAAATATGCCGATACGAGTCACAGCC
Source organism: Teleogryllus occipitalis (assembly GCA_011170035.1). Lineage (NCBI taxonomy): Eukaryota > Metazoa > Arthropoda > Insecta > Orthoptera > Gryllidae > Teleogryllus > Teleogryllus occipitalis. The sequence continues at coordinate 5,464 of BLKR01015097.1, read as the reverse complement.
ATGGCGGAAACGAAGGCGGGGTAATTCGCTAGTTACAGGTTCGTAAAATCACTTAGTGGTCTGCCTCGCATTCAAACGTTACGCAAAGCACTTGCGACCCAGGGAACGCGTGGATGATTGCTGTGGTGAACGGGTCATACGTTGCAAACCTTTTGGGCTCTTGGGATGTGGTAACATCATTGCGACCTGAAAAGTGGTTCTTATTTCAATTGCGAGAGACAATTTGTGTTCAAATAACTGCTTATTGGCACTAGGTAATACTCAAATGATACTTTGAAACAATCAATGAGTAGAGAGACGGAAAAGAAGATTGCTTGTGTTGTGTAACTGTTCGCGTATTCACTTTCATGAAATGACGAGAGTTGGCAACAGTAACAACAGTTTAGGGCCTGCCAAATACCATGTCACTGTTGGCAGACAGACGTAAAATCACCACAATCTAAGAATACTGATCTATGTCCAAAAGTTACGCAGGAGTTTTAAAACATTTCGTGAAAGTACTCGTATGAGTTGCATTATTAGCTTCATGGTCTTAAATGGCGTGTTATGACGGTAACATTGTTGACAATGATGTAACAAATATTATTTGAGAAAACTGCACATTAATATAAATGTTGCAAATAAAATTTCAAAATGTTGCCAAATTCGCCTCATACTTCAGAGTTCAGACATTAGTAATTTGTTTTATTCTGCTCAAATCTAAGGCATTGTAATAGTATAGTAGACACACGCATAGCACTAGTGTAGTTGCAAATTGAATCGTTGGATGCAACCATGTGCACACCTAGCCCGCTTAGGGTCTTATGTTATTTTTTTTGTACGGTTCTACAAATCGTGAGACGAAAGCCTACACACAGTAATTTCACAAGTATATCATTTAACTACGAAATGTATCCTATTAAACGTGCGGATTACTATAACTAATTAACTAATATATGGAGTTCGCGAATAACAATAAAATTGATTAATTTTAATTGAACTTAAAGGAATTTTGATTTAACTGAGTAAAATTACTGCATTTTTTGGAGAAAATTTGGAATTTCTAGAAAGTAGATAAAGAAGTATTAATATTTTCTAAATTCAATCTTTATACAGGAATATCGAGATTTCTATCTAGAGACTGATGGGAATTTCAAGAACGGGTATACTTTAATGCCGCATTACAGGTATTTTCTTGCACTGTACCAAACTTTCTTATATATTGGAAGTGTATAAAAAACTTACTTTAAGTTTATAATTTCGTAAAGAATTCTGAAAATTTAGCGTAATGTGATGGACTCTTTTTCTAAAAAAATTAGAGATTCAGAATTAGTAAAGATACACAATATTTAAACGGAGGGTAAATTAGAGGTCTAACTTTAAAAACTATTACAAATTATATCGAACGAAATATACATCTACTACAATATTACGTTTTCTGAGGGGAAATATTCCCATCCTATTAAAATCATATATTTTCATGAAAATATCTTCAGTGAATTTAATATAATACGAACTTGTCATGTCCTGGACAACCTCATGGAGTACATACCAATCAATTTTTTAGTAATATATTTACTATATTGTATAATAGAAGCTTACATACTTAATTTCTTTGCTTTGAAACTTGTTTGTTACGAGTGCCCAAAACTACGTGGGCGACTCACTTTAAACAACAGCGGTATTTAAACTTTGGTCGATGGTAAATATGTATGATAAAGTCGTATGGTATCATGTCAGAGGCACACAACATTTTTCACCTTCGAATGTTAGTTTTGCATATCTTACTTTAAACCGTGAGTTAGTATTTCAGCACGTCTTCTATTCTAGTATTCAGACCTTCACGTAAATGTGCCCCCAGTATGGCTGCCAGCGCAATCTTCTATTTGCAACGGGGTAGAACGGCCATTGCCAGAAGATTATGGGGACTTGGTTCAATTGGTCATGTATAAGTGCGACATGCATCGTCCATCGGAATCATCGGTTTTTGTTAGATTATTTCGTGTTTTCGAGCTCGTTAACTGCAATTTTCATTAGTCTCGTAAGTGTAGTTTATTATATTTCGGATGGCAGCGTTTATCCTCCCAACTTAACATGAGAGCCGACACAAACCTACACGTCTTGCAAGGTTTCCTACACCAAATACACCCGAGTACCATTGCCAGGACAGACTCAAAGCTCCCAACTGGCCCGGAAAGTGTGTTCATATGTGGTAAAGGGAGCGGTCAGTGGATCATTTGTTAAGGTACCACTCTGGCATTCGCCTGACATTGATCGAAGAAACCACGAAAAACCAGTGATAAGAGCAGCCAGATAGAATTCTCGTCTAAGCAGCAAGTGAATTCGACCGAGCTTTCTAGCTAATGTCGAAAATCGTCAAGTCTCGAACCCTAGAACCATCCAGTCAGAGACGCTGCAGACAGTTGTTGCCCTGAGCCATCTTAGACAGTTTGAGTGTAGTCAAAACACAAGTATTATCCGATTATTGATTGAATTAAGAAATGCTTGACCAAACTGTGGTTGAGTGAAATTCATTTTGTTCAAGAAGTTGGCTATCTGCATTTCTTAGGAAACGATCATCATTATGAATCGGGAAATTTGTTACTAGACACGATCTTCATTATAAAGAGTTTTCTTATTTTCTGTAGAAATATTTGTGAGAATCAATAAATGTTAAATATTCTCGAATTTATCTACGAAATGGGATAATAATAAAAACATCGCTACGAACACATACCATGGATTTTGTGTACTTTTCAAATCTAAGGTAATCAACAATAAACTGATTCTATAGCCGCTGAAGGAAAAATGAACCTTTCATTTGGTCGCAACTTTCTTTTTGCATTACCTCGGCTCCCTTTATCTTTAAATGTACCCTAGAGGTAATGTTCGGAACATTCTGAAGAGAGCATCTCTCATCTTTAAGCTACTACCACCGTATGGGCGCCTTCCTGTTCCGGGTCTACGATCCCCTATAGCCCATAGGCCCATTTTGGTGTTGATCTTAATTTTAACTAGACTGGGATAAAGGGAAGGATTCATTGACAGTATAGAAGTGATGCAATGTGACAACCATTCCAGAGCCATATGATGAAAACATCTTTGCGGGATTTGTATCCACTCCATTCCGTACGCATACCGTACTGCCTTAACCGATTACGATGTTAAACAGCATTCGCCTTTTCTGGATTTTAACAGTCTCTCAAATGAGATAATTATTTCACCAAACTGTAGATATATACCATGGTTTCTTGAACTCGTTGTCTAGATTCTGCTAACTCTCACGATTTTCTAAACAGCGGAAGTTGTGTAATTCTAGCTTCAAAACGAAACTCCTTCTCTTACACATCATCACAGTGAATCCATACCTCATTTTCACGTCAACTTCAACCGCTTTCACCTCAAACACATTAAATCCATACCTCATATTTTTAAAGAAAACAGTATTTTATAAATATGTACGGTCAAATAATTGTATCCTACCATGTTATAAAATTGCCAGTTGGGTTGCCTACGAAATGCACGTGCAGATTATTAAACGGGTAAACTATTTAAGAAATAAAATAGAGACAAAAGGAAAAACAACAGATTTACCTATGCACTGGTGACTAACTAATCACAATCTATCTTAGACAGATTTTGGGGAAAATAAAAATGAATTGATGCGTAGAAGTGAAGGACAAACTTGTTAGATGCGTCAGGTGCAGATTCGTCAAATATTTTCTGAAGTTGACTAATCGTTGAGGACTATGAAGCAATCAGCAAGCGGGCTAATATAAACATTGCGTATAATGTATTTTAGCAAAGGAAAGCGAAGAAGAGATAGTTTGGATGTATGGAGTTCGCTTCGTGACGTTCGGTGGGTAGTTTTTTAAGTAACGAGTACTGAAAGGATCGTGTTTGCAGAGGAAACAGTAAAACGGATTTAAATCAATTGTCATATGTGTGGGATGAAACTAGAATACAATAGAGAATGTTTTTCTCATTAATATGTAGGGTTATCCAACGCCATTAAATATTTTCTGAATTTCTGAAATTACACAATAGTTGTATAATCAGCTACAGCAATATTTGAATACTGCTTGTAGGCACTTTTATATACTCTATTAGATACCTAAATTGTTATCTCAATAACGTAGCGTACTAAGAACTTAGGAAACTTACCTCATTAATTACACAGGATGCGTCGCTTCCTGTGGAAAATAAACACACTACGTTTTATGATAAAGTAGATGTTTAATTTGTTTCTGAGAAAAACTTCGTTACTGCACAGGTGCATCTTCACGATTTTTCTTCTATAATATCTAGAAGTTTGGATTTAAAGGGAATCGAAGCGCTAAACATGTTGCTAACTACTGTTGAAGAAAAACAGAAACAAATTATAGATTTATCGTTACATCAAGATAGACTGGAAGATGGTAATATTCTGGAATTGGTTCAAAATCGTATTCTCATTATACCTGTACTGAAACTAACCCGGTAGTACGTACGAAACGTTGGAACATCTGTGTCGGTTTTAATTCACGACATTCACAGTCTTATTAATTCATTGTTATTTCTAACGTCAAACAGTTAAAACCTTGTACGAAACGTAGGGGGAAGTGAGATACAACCTCCATACATATCCATTCTAAATTCATCTATTAACTGAAAACACTAATGAGTGGAACATTCTATGTGAGTACCATAAAAACAATTTGTTATTATTAATAATCTGTTTTATAGCTCATTAAGAACACTGAATTTAAGAAGAAAGTAGCCTAAGAGTTAGTCGGAAGATCATGTAAGGATGAGATCCAGGTCTTAAAGAAACAAGATATTCTACAAAACTAGGCATCAGAACTGAAGACTGTCCACCAAAAATTGGAGATGATTTCAGTAACATTAACAGTAAATTCTAGACGAAATGAAATGAATTAAAATATTGAGCTCTCTATAGTACCCAAAAGATTGTCAAATAATATGTATTAAATTGCCTCCACGAACGTTTGGTTCTGCCTTCAATTCCACTGCTAAAATTGACAAGATCATTCACATTACGTAATAGATCATTGTACAGCAACTAATATCGGAAATGGTAAATGCTATTTTAGACAGCCACTAGTAAAAGCAATTCTGCCAAAATTTCAATTTTTAGCACTAGTGCTAAAAGTGAGTGTTCAGATAAATCTCTGTATGCAACGACGAAAACAAATTCTTCCGTCTGATCGCATCAGTTACTACTGACCTTCATGTATCATTAAGTTATTGCGTATTTGAATAAAAATAAAATGAAAGACAGTAAGGCTGTCTAAAAAATATTGTATAACACACATGGTAAAAGTGATTTTATTTTGCTCGTAAGATTGCGCCACTCAGCCTATCGGTCTCGTGTTGCAACCATTCCAGCTCGCAAAATAAAAGATCACTTGTACCACTTGTATCATTAATAGTTTTTATTTTATTTAATAGGTAATTATTACATACAAATTAGAAAACTTGATGC